>PVKZ01004309.1:0-88798 GCA_004027375.1 Macroglossus sobrinus
GCCAGGACTTCCTCTTGCCTTAGAGAACACTGTGATGGGAGAGGACCATCCGGCTTTGGAGAGACCGAGGCCTCTAATTCAGACAGATGCCAACTCCAGCATGCCCATATGTGACTGTCCAATGCTTCCCTGCCATACCTTGGACTGTGGGATTTATTCTTGTATTACTCTAGGGGCAGTTGGCTGCTAGGGATGCATGGGCATCCAGTTTGAGGCTTTGGAAATGTTACTGTTTCCTCCTTAATTTTCCCTTCTATAGGATGGGTGCAACTGTGCTTGACTAGCTGATGGCAGATTGTTTTAATACTTGAAAAATGTGTCACTTCCCCCACCTTGGAAGGTTCCCAGAAGGCTCTGGCATCACGAGGAAGGGTCTCCTTGAAACTTCTTTGCAACCCTCCCTTTTCCTCTTGTCTTTGGGGCAGGGGCTGTACCTTTTGTGATAGGTCACCTCCCTAGAATGATGCAAAGGTGCTAGAAAGGTTTGTCCACCTCCCCAGATCCTACTGAGGTGCCTGAAATTCCAAGAGGTCAGGCTCTGGCGTCCCACAGACCTCTCTCAGTCTTGGATCTGCTCCTCACTGTCTGTGTCTTAGGAAGATAGATACTTCCCTCTGAACTCAGTATAATCATCTGTAAAATACAGACAATAGCAGCCGCCTTAGTGTTGGTGTGAGGATTCAATAAAATAATGGAAAGTGCAAACTAAGCGCTCCATACATGTGAAATGTTTAGGAGTCTTTATGGATAAAGGCTTTCCAGTCATCGAGGTGTCCCCAGGGAAAATCCTTAGGTACATTAAGGCATCACTTAAGATGCTCTAGTCACTAGGATTGGAGGAGAAGAGCGGCCAGGGAGCTGAGGATGCCGAGGATGCCAGTGGGGAAGCTGTGGCCAACGTCCCCTGGCTGGACCAGTGTAGTGGGGCTGGGAGGCGTGCCAGGAGCTGTCCGTGGTGCTGAACGTCATTTTTTTTTTTGTTCTGGCCGGGCTGGGCTCTGCTCTCAGAAATAGGTGTAACCATCTGGCAAAGAGTTAAGAAAAGGTAGTCTACAAGGCCAAGGGCAGCTCCCAGAGTCCAACTTCTCTTACCTCCTCCTGGAGCACTTTTTTGTCTCACCCTTATGAGTCACCAGGAACCCACTTTTTCAGATGCCTGGGATAATTTCTTACATCATTTCCCAACTTGTCTTCTAAGCCTCGTCCTCCGACTAGACCATTAGCTCCTGGGGTCAGGGTATCTGTCTGCCGAGGTGAATGGGTTCTCTCATCTGATTCTTCAGGGAATATTGTGATCCTTGACTTCCACTGCTCGCTCTAGTGGAACCATTATCGGTTCCCTTCCACCCCCACCTCCAGCAGATGCTTTGCTTTGGTTCTTCCTTGGAAGATTAAATCTTCCTCCTCTTTTCTATGAATTTGTTGACTTTTGAATTACTTATTTACTCATTTAATAGCATAGCTGGGCATGGGTCAGAGCATTTTACAAGTATCGATTTACTTAATTCTTATGATTCTGCTGCTAGGTACTGTCATTATCCTCATTGATCAGATGAGGGAATTGAGGCATGGCGAGATTAAATGACTTGCTAGTAAATGGTGGAACTAGAAATCAGACCCAGGTTGGCTGGCTCCAAGAGCCTATGCGTCTTTCTTCCCACCATATTATACAGCCTTTTGAATAACACTGCAATGCTCCGGCATAGTGGTTTCTGGGGAAGAGTGCTCCAGTATTCCGACCCCAGCCCAGATTAGACACCAGAAATATCCCTGAGCATCTGGAAACTCATGATTGACACAATTAGTCAGAATGCGAGGAAATGGGTGTTTTTGCCTCATGCAATTTGGTTTTATGAAGACCACTAAATGCAAACATTCTCCTGTTAATTACTGTCTTAAATTTGTTCTGTAATTGAGAGAACTAGAGTTGGGAGAGTGTAGAAACCCGCTGGAGTGGCAGGCCTCCCCAAGTCAGCATTCACAGCCGCTCGTGCCTGCTCTGTTAATTTTAGAAACTCCTCCAGCCTGGATGTATTATTAGCTTTATGTACAGAAGACCACAGGGCCCTCGGTGGCCTCTCTCTGCCACAAGTTTTTTTTTTTTTTTGCTTTGTTTTTCCCATGAGATTAAATGAAAAGGAATGATGGTCATGTGTATAGAAGGGTGTTTGTGCACTATATGTGTGAATGGGGATACCTGTGTGTGGTATCCAATGAGTGTCTGAAGCTATCTTCGAATGATGTGTATGAGGCTGGGTAGAGAGTGCACACAGCTCAAGAGCACACTTTAGAAGCTGAAACCATTCTCCCAGGGCCCCCGAGTCGTTAGGTTGTGCTGTGTTCTGGGTAGTGGGTTTGAAGGCTGGGTGGGTTCTCAGGTCTTAGGTTGGTTTCTCCCACATGGCATTAGAGGGATTGTGTCTGGAAAGCTGTGGTGAGTTGTGGAGCAGGGAAGGAGCTAATGCTGACCTCTTGGCATCAGCCTTAGAATGACAAGCCTTAGCCTAGTGAGTCTCTGACTAGAGGTCCTGTCGTAAAGCCCTGAAAGGCTTGGCTGTCAAAGGAGCTGCCAGAAGTGGCCTTTCTGGAAGCCACCTTTCCCCGAGCTGTGTGACGTGGGGCAGCTGTTTTGCCCACCTTCAGTGAAGCAGACTCTGCCCTCTCCTTGACTCATAGCACTATTTTGACTCTGGCAAAGAAAATGATTTGCTATGAAGAAATTTTTTTTCAGACCTGGAGCTCCTCATGCAGCGGCACCAGGTTTCATGGTGGGCTCCTCTGAAGACTTGGAGAAACCTGGTCTTTTTGTTTCTCACCCCCTTCCTCCTAGCTTCCCTGAAGTAGGAAATTAAAGACGGCTGAAAGGTTACATCTTTGGGGAAAGGACTTGCTTATTTCTGCCCTTATTTCTTTGTTAATTAATAAAGATTAATACCTTTACCTGTCATTGTATAACTGTCTAAATTAATAACAGAGAGAAATAGCTCTGCAGTTCAAGTTTTTGGTCTTGCAGCCAGCCCTGTGGTGGCTGGTACTTGGGCTGGGTCCCAGGAGTGATTGGTCATACCTCCTAGATGTGGGGCCCTTGCCTGCCTGTGCTCTCTGCACACTCTAGAGGGGCCCCTGCCAGGCCATATGGGAGACCTGAGAGTTAGCTTTTACCTCCTCACATTGCTTAACCTCTCAGAGGCTTCATCCTGAGGGAACCTCTCAGAGGCGTCGTCCTGAAGGTCCCTCTCTTACCTCCCTCAGGAAGCACTTGCAGTTGCTTTGAGGGCTTAGGGGAAATGGTGCTAGAAGCCCCAGCTGGTCTCACTCCATTGCATTGAGTGGTACCTCACTGGTACTTGAATTCGCCCCATTAACACTTCCTGCCTTTGAAGATGTCACTGTCCCTCCCCAATCCCATGTTAGAATGCAAACCTCTGGAGGAGACAGATCACCAGACATTTTTTGACTATAGGCTAAAGGGTACTCCCAGAGAGTGTTGAGGCTCCACCTCTCCTTGTGGTAGGAAACTGAGGCCCAGAGTGGGGAGGGCATCTGCCTGGTGTCACACAGCATCAATGAAAAAGCTGGGGCTGGAGCCTGGGCCTCTTGCCTGCTGTGTATCTGGACCACCCCTGCTCTCCTGCCAGCCTGCCTCAGGCCACAGCTGCCTTATAGGAAGGGTGGAACAGCCTGGCCTGAACCTGGGGTGGTGCAGGGTAAACTGCTTCTGCTGCTAAAACATCCTCTCACTTCTCTCTATGTGTCATTGTTGGCTTTGCTTTTCAACCTGACTCTCACTGGGGCATAGAGATGGGGATAGGAGGCTTGTCATTAGGGGCAGGCAGAGGGTACCCTTAGTGAAGGAAGAGCCTCTTTTTATGCCATTGTTTACATTTTGCCCTGGTCGCTGTGGGCCTACCTCCCACTGTATCGCAGAAAATCCCTCAGTGTCCCAAGACTTCTCTCTCCCACACTTGCTCTCCCTTGGAGCTTCTCTCTCAGTCTGTGATTTGTTCTCTTTCTCTTTCTGGCTACTGACGCCTGTATCTCTTGACAGATTCTACTGGGACCTGACCATGCTGCTGCTGATGGTGGGGAACCTGATCATCATCCCTGTGGGCATCACCTTCTTCAAGGATGAGAATACCACACCCTGGATCGTCTTCAATGTGGTATCAGACACCTTCTTCCTCATCGACTTGGTTCTCAATTTTCGCACAGGGATTGTGGTAGAGGACAATACAGAGATCATCCTGGACCCACAGCGGATTAAGATGAAGTACCTCAAAAGCTGGTTCGTGGTGGATTTCATCTCCTCCATCCCTGTGGACTACATTTTCCTCATTGTGGAGACGCGCATCGACTCGGAGGTCTACAAGACAGCTCGTGCCCTGCGCATCGTCCGCTTCACCAAGATCCTCAGCCTCCTGCGCCTCCTGCGTCTCTCCCGCCTCATTCGATATATTCACCAGTGGGAAGAGGTGAGTGCTCAGACCCAAACCTCTTAGAGGAAGGGTGTCTTCCTCCAGGGAGAGTAAAGGGCCGGGAGGTAATCTCAGATAGTTGGATGTGGGCTGTTGGATTTTAACAGGCACACCTGCTCTAAGAGGACAAATATTAGTAATTTCTTGAATATTGTGCGCTAGATACTGTGCAAATCACTTTACAGGCAGGATCCCTATTAAGTCTCTAAAACCCATAGAGGTTACCATATAGGTACCATTTTTTTTTTTATGTGAGGAAACCGAGAGACAAAAAAATTGAAGAATTTATTAAGATCACAGAATCAGTGATTGGTGAACCTGGACTCCAGAGCCTGCACTGGTAACCACTGTAGTGTATTGTAGGGGTTGCAAACTCAGAAGCCTGTAGTGACCAGACAGGGAATATGAATGGTAAAGGACCAGCTGGAAGGCAATAGGGATGTGGTAGACTGGGGAAAACTGGAGAATACATCTTCTGTCGGATCAAGTCATCCCTATTCAGTTCTAGCCACTTGTTGCCAAGTGAGAATCGATGCAGGGTTGCTAGATCTACAGATCTATCAAGAGAAGCAGTAATCTGGATTATTGTGCAGATTTTGTTGGCAACTATCCTTGGGTGGGTTCTTTTGGAGAAGACCCTAAGATGAGGATTTGCATGAAAGTGACTTTTCAGGGGGAGGTGTTTTCAGGAAAATCTGGTTAGGGATTGGGGAAGAGGAGTGGGGAAAGGAAGGAAGCTGATTAAGGGTGGACACCAAGCAAAGTCCCATGGAGGGTGACTTGGGCTTCTTTCCATGGGAGCTCTAGGGACGGTGTATACCACGCTTCAGATGTGCCCCATTGAAGGCAAAGGAAGTAGAATTTTGATATTCTCATATTTGCCAGCCACTGGTTCAAGGGCGGTCCACCCTGGGTGCTAGCAGAAAAAGTGGTTTCCAGCAGCCCAGGGCAGGCCTCTGACACAGAGCTGCAGGTGCTGGCTCTAGGAAGTGAAAGCACCAGTGAGCCTGGAATTCTTTGTGTACAAACTGGAAAAGGATCCTAGGGGCTCTGGGTGGAGCGCAGGCTACAGAAACTAATTAAAAATTGTAGGAAAAAAAAAAACTGGGTAAGCCAGTATCTCACTGAACAAACCTGTCTCATCTGTAGGCTGAATGTAGTCATCTGGGGGTGAAAAGAGGATGACTACCAGCTGGGGTTTGAAAATAGCAGACAACCGTGTCAAGGGCTTCAGTCTGTGTCTGCTACCCACCCAAGTTACACTTCTTGATAGTAAAGGCAGGCAGGCAGGCCAGCCTGGAAGTACTGAGGCTGAGGGGAGAAGTACTTTGTCACATGGCCCTCTATGGGGTCCAGAGTGGGCTGTGGTCTGGGGAAGCTTCTGCAGACATGCCTTTCCTGGTACAGCTCATTGCTGCACTGATGCTCTCCTGGTCTCTGGGACCTCTGCCTGACTGAATGGGAGTTCCCAGCTCAGGATATGAAGTCGCCAACCCACCCCAAGCAGCAGCCTGGCTGGCAGCACCTATGCTGGTTGAGGCACTGGAAGATGGAGGTTAGAAGCATCATGAGCACCTGTGCCACAGAAAGTGCCTGTGCCAGCCTGGCAGAATCACTCCATAACAGAGATTCTCTTTTGCTTGGAAAACGTGCATTATTTCTGCTGACAGAGGAGTGGCAGTGACTTTCCCAAGGTCACTCAGCAAACACCTGGCAGAGCTGGAGCAGAACCCACTTAGTGCTTTTGGCTCCTAGCAGTGTGGCAGACCCCGCCTGGCATAGGGCAACGCTTGAAGGCTTTGGAGCTAGAATGACACACCTGTGACATTTGAGTTAAAATCCTGGCTCCACACCGACTAGCTGTGTGACCGTGGTGCCTGCCACCTTGCTTCTCTGAGCCTCAGTCTCTTATCTGCAAAGCAGTACCTTCCTCATTGGATTGTCATGAAGATTAAACCTTCCTCATTGGATTGTCATGAAGATTAAACAAGACGATGTTTATAAAACCCTTTATGTAAAGCCTGGGGCAGAGAACCTTTGAATAAAGGCCCTCCCCATACAGCTGTCTTAGTAACCCCCTATTCTCCTACCTGGCATTTCCTCTTTTCAGATACATTCTACCCACTGTTTCATTGGTTCCTTACTCCTAGCTGGCAAAGCAAACAAGGCAGGTGAAGAAATGGGGTCAGAGGGTTGGCTGCCCCACTGGTAGGGTTTTTTACCGAGGCCTCCAGACTCCTGATTCCATGCACTTCCCACCTTCTCAGGTGCCCAGAAAGGAGGATGACTTTGATTCTGTTATCGTTCCCTCAGTTAGGGACAGCTTCCAGCTAGGCTTGGGGTGGCTGGGGCTACTCTCTGTGACTGTGGAGGAAGGATGGAGGATTTTTCCCAGAATGTCCTGACAGGCTTGTCTCTTGGCTTCTGTCCCAAGGGGAAACACAGGACCATGTTGGCTTGCTCAGTCCCCGAGAAACCCCAACCATCTGTTTGTCTTGGACCTAGAGCTAGACTATAATCGAAAGCAGAGAAGTGGCCACCTTTTCCTTCCCTAATATTGGTTCATGTCTCCAGCCCCAGCCCCTGGGAGCCAACCTTGCTCCCCCTTAGCCTAGGCCCTATGGGCTGTGATATTTGGAGGAGTGGATAGAGCTGTCAGTGGCAGGGCAAGGTGAGATCTGTGGCAGGATCCCTGCACTCTATATTCTGGGAATGCAGCCAGGCATCCTGTCCCCACCGGCCCCTGGGCCTTGGCTGCCCTCTGGGTGATCCAGAACCAGTCAGGCAGGCTCTGGCCCTGGACTTTCCCTGGGGTAGACAGAGAGCCCATGAGGCCTCAGGTTAGGGCTCTAAACTGGACATCAGTACCCAATCTCATGGACAGGACGGGAGATCCCAGGAAGCCAGATGGATGACTCCCCCCATCACATACACTCTTATCTTGCCTACCAGCTGGGGAGGAAATTGCTTTGAGTGGTTTCTGCCGGGCATACCGCCCAGCCAAGGGTTTCCACTGGACCCCGGGAATTGGATCGGGGTTTCTTAGCCAGCCGCAGGAACGCTGTCTCTAATCTTAATGGCCTGCCCCAGCCCCAGGGCTTCTCCTAGCCTGAACTTGGCTGAAGGCAGCAGCATGGAGACCCTTCAAGGCCCCAGGTCTGCATGAGGCCTGGGGAAAGAGGCTTTTAGTAGAGAAAGACCTGCCCTAGCTCCTTCTCCAACTCCCTATGTTAATCTCTTTTCTTCTTTGGAACTCAGTCTCCCTTGCTGTCAGACATGCTCTAGAGTTCTCGGAGGTTGGGGCTTAGTCTCCACTCCAGCTTTTCTTGGTGGGGATCACACTAGCTGATTCTGAGGATATTGTCATGGCCCTGGGTGAGGTCTGGGGAGTCAACCTCCCAGGAAGAGGGAAAAGCTTGCCCAAGGCCCCCTGGTGAAGCTGCAGAAATGCTGGACACCTGACCCCCACACTTCAGCTGCCTCCCTTAGCCCAGCCCCGCCCTCCATCAGAAAGTTCCCAAGCACTGGTGGCAGGTCTTGCGAGTTAGGGTAGGTAGAGGGTCTCGACAGGTATAGGCCACCATCTCAGAAGACGCCAGCCTCTGGCTCCATCCTGGGCGATCTAGGTCAGCATCCTCCCTCCCAGCCAAGCCTCTTTCCTCCCTCTGAGGTGCGAGCTTGTTATAGGCATAGAGGCTATTGTTAGAAACACCGGTCTCCCCCCTTCAGATGTTCCCCTGAAGGACCAACACCCCAGCGACCCATCCCAGAAGCATCTTTGTTCCCTGGGCAGCTTAGATTGGCAGGAGGAGGGCTGGAGGCAGAAGGCCAGGCCAGGGTGGCCGTGCCACCCCTGGTGAGCCTCCTCGGCTTGTGGGCCTCAATTTCTCCATCTGTCTCAGAATCAAGCATTTGAGATGACACAGAGGAGTGGGCCTGGGGGGCAGGGGCTAGCCCCTTCTATGAGCCCCAGGAAGGGATGCAGCACGACCCTCAGTTCAGCCACCACCAGGCTGTGCGCAAAATACATACGCAGCAGCCACTCTCTCAGGCTTGGGATCTCTCTCCTCCATGTGGCCGCTTGTTCCTGAGACACAGAAAGAAGTTTGTTCTTCCCTGAGGAGAAAAACAAGTCCCCCGGAGGGAACCAACCCAGGACCGAGATGAGGGCTTGATGGAAACTCCAGTTGCTGGTCTCTCCCCAGGACTGAGAAATCAACTCGCTTTGCGGGCTGGGAAGGAAAGGGAAGGAAAAGAACCGACACTGAATATCTACCGTATGCCAGCTGTGGACGTCATTCCCCTGATCCCCAAGATAGCCCCAGGAACTGGCAGTTATTGACCCATTACACAGATGGATGAAGATCTAAAAACTCAGAGCAGGCAATGCACTTGCCCAAGGTGGAATCAGTTCCCTCTGTGCTTGCACTGTGGTCGAGAAGGGCGTAGGAGTGGAGCCTCCCTCGAGTGCCACGCGGGGCATAGACAGCGGGCTGTCCAGACTGCTCACTCAGCAAGCCTTGCGGGGGCCTGCAAATGAAGGTACTCAACCCCCACAGTCAGAATCAACATCATGGAGGGGGGTTGTAATGAGGTATAAAGAGCAAGACAAATATTTGTCCAGTGCAGCTGCCTTGCAGGTGGCCTGTGGCCCCAGCCCACAACCAGAACACACAAGTGTTTAGCAACCTCTCCCAGCAACGTCCAGCCTTGCTCTCAGCAACCTCACCATCTGGGGTACCCTCCTAGCCTGAATGGATGCTCCCCCTGCCCAACTCTTCACAGGAAGCTCAAGCTTTGCCGTTTTGTAGTATCTGGGAGCCATCTGCAGGACCTGCACTGTTCACCACCCAGACACCCACCCTCCCACCCCTCCCACCAGCCTGTCACCTCCACGGGGCACTTCCAGCACCTGCATCCTTCTTCAGCCTGATACCAGGCACTACCAGCAGCATGCTGTCTATAGGGTACATGAGTCTGTGCCCACCTGCGAAAAAAGGCACCTTCTTCCTTCCTTCAAAGGCAAAGGTAGGTCCCTTGCGGGCTATACCTGCCCAGAGTGGAGCCTTTCCAAATGTCACTACCTACACTCTTGATGGCCCTGATCACCATCATCCCTATCACTGTCATCACCTTTACTTTTTCATCACTAAGCACTTCTCAGTTCCTGAGACCCCGCCACATGCTGTACCATATTTGTTGCTGAGCTCACAATCAAGGCAAGATTAGGTAAGGACTTGATCTTGGAAGAAAATTAGTTATGAAGAAGAGAAAAGCAGATAATACGTAGAGAAAAGAAGACATTGCATAAAAATGTGCCAAACTTGATACTCTGTCTTCAAGGCCCGGAGTGGTTCACGGAAAGAAGCAGTTACTGTGGGCTGCGACCATCTGAGATGCTTTCTAAAAGTGGTCTGAGGCTTCTGATTCTGACGTAGTGTCCAGCTGAGGCTGTTATAACAAAATAGAACAGATTGGAGACCTTAAACAACGAACATTTATTTCTCACAGTTCTGGAGGCTAGAAGGATGAGCTGAGTGCCAGTCAGATCAGGTTCTGGTGAGAGCCCGCTTCCTGGTTTGTAGATCATCTCTGTGGTATCTCTTCCTAAATGGGCACTAATCCCATTCGTGAGGCCTCCACCCTCGTGACCTAATCACCTCCCAAAGGTCCCACATCCTAACACCATCATTTTGGGGATTAGGGCTTCATAGTATGAATTTTGGGGGAGACATATAAACATTCAGTCTGTAGCAACTGGGAAATGAAGGAAGTTAATACAATGACCCTACCCATGTATGTGTCCACGGCCCAGAGCACTTTCTCAACCAGTCTGATTTCTCCAGCAACCTCGAGAAGTGAGGGCCAGATGTCTAGCTCATCTTAGTTATGGGGAGACTGACATGTGGTAGGAAGGAAGGTGCTGGCCATCTCAGACTGGGTGGTCCCCATGCCACTCACCCTCCTCATCTCCTCAGAGTGGAGGTAGTTGGTGGCATCCTAGTCAGTTAATTGGAAGGCTAATGACTTGCCCAAGGTCATAGAGCTGTTGTGTTCACCCAAGTGCTAAAGAAGCAGTATTGGGATCTTCCGTGAGGGCCAGAACTGGGTGCTGGGACTCAGGAGCTGCTGTGGGATTGAGAGGAGGGGCTGGGGGAGCTTCCTGGGTCAGGATCCAGGCCCTGAGGCATGGCCAGCAGCAGAGGGATGGCCAGAGGCACCAGCATCATGCTGGGGTCTGCTCTGTGTCCCAAACACAGGCCCCAGTCCCAAACTGGTCTCTAGTGACCAGCAGTCCTCACACTGAGATGTGTCAGCTTAGCCTGGAGTTGGCCCACTGACAGCCCAGGGGCTGGTGCTGTGCCCCAGTGGGGCTACACTGCAGGGTTCACAGCTCTGTCTACAGCATCACACTGTGTACGAGGCTGATGGAGGCCAGATGCTGGGGAATCCCACCTGGCCCTGGGTTTAACTTGCTGTGTGAATCCGGCCACATCACTTGGCCACTCTGGGTTTAGTTGTTTTATCTGCAAAATTAAACTACTGAAAACCACCTTTCTGAAAACTACCCTTCCCTCAGTGAGCCAATCTGATCATTTGTAGGCAGCCCTGGTTCACATCTGCCTCTTCCACTGCCGCCATGATTGTGGGCAAGCCCCTTCACTTCTCCGAACCTTGGTGTAAAGTGGATTAACACTATCTTCAGCAAAGGGTTGTTGTGAGTTTAAATGAGATGATAACTGTGGGACCACGTGCCCACCCTCTGGTGTGATGTTATTGTCCCTTTGTTGCCGGGTCATGTGCGGGGGTTGGTGAGAGGGTGCCGGAACATCCAGAGTCCTGATACCAAGGGGAACAACAGGGAGTCATGACCCTGGGGGTGATGGACAAGTTGTATTCATCTTTGGTTTATTTTGAAAACCAAAGACCCAGGCTGAGCCCATATTTATGAAGGGGACACTGACACCACTAGCATCAGAATATCCTGCCACCAGCTACAGGGGTGCAGCTAGAAGACCACTGGACAGGAGCTTGACATATCTAGGGTTTGCTTCTTTGGACCTCAGTTTCCCTCTCTGAAACAGGCTTAAATTTAGGTCTTAAACCTATAGGCATTGACAAGTCTGTCATTTTGGCCCAAAACACATCTCCAGAAAGATTGCTTTGCCTGGGAATAGTAGAAAAAGACTAAGACTAAGGGTGGGAGCACCTCTCGGCCAGAGGCAAGGCCAGAACTTTCAGAGACCTCCCTTGATACTTCCTTCCATCTCTCTGTCTCCTCACCGCCCTATCACCATGGTGATCCCTGCTGAAACTGGACCAAGAGGCAACACTGGGAAGAGGGAGGTGGGGTGTGGATGTTGAGGTGTGCTGACCCTTGGCCCTGCCCAGGCAGACCTCAGCCTCTCGTTTGGAGCCACCGGGGTAGAGATGGACAAGTAGCAGTGGACTGGTGTTGAGGGTGCCGTATTTTATTAACCCATATAGGAAAGTATTACTACTAATACCTGTTAACTAATCATAAATATTAATTATTAATAAAAACTTATCAATTAATAATTGCTTACAATTTATTGAATACATCTAACCCAGTACTAAGCACTTTATAATTTAATTCTTTGGACAACCACTCAGGTAAGAACTTTTATTGCCATTTTCCAGATGAGGAAACATGATCAGAGAGGTTCAGAGACTTTCTCAAGGTCATACAGCTAGGAGCTGGGTAGGAGGAAATGGGCCTGGGATCAAGGTCTATATGAACTTGGAGGCTGTGTGTCCAGGCTGCTTCTTTGCAGTTCCATGGCTGCTTTAGGCAGAACCCACTCCCCCTGGGTGGAGTGTGCTCTCTTGAGAATCTACTGACCAATTTAGGGAAACATCATGTGCCTGGCATGTCTACAGATTGTGGTCTCTACGGAGCCTCAAGCTGGCTGGTTCTTCTCCCCATTGTCCTCACAGCCTAGGCAAGCTGATGAGGTGGTTTCTCTGTCCACTTCAGGGCTGTGTGGGTCTCCAGGTGCTCTTCCTCCTCATGTCCAGCCTGGATGGCTAGACTTTCCATGGCAGTCCCGCCACATCTGTTCAGATCCCAGGAGGTTTTCCTCTGGGACCCTGAAGCCTGCATTCTGCTTCTTCTAGGTCCTGGCCTGACACTTTCTGTCCTAGCCACAGCCGGGACCGCATTGAACTAGGCACCCTGCCAAGTATGTGCAGAGCAGTGCCATAAGCAGCTGCAGGGTCTGGCTGGCAGGTGCACCGCCCACCTCCTGGTCACCCAGCTACCTAGACCTATTTCTTCACTTCTGCTCACAGATCTTCCACATGACCTATGACCTGGCCAGCGCTGTCGTGCGCATCGTGAATCTCATCGGCATGATGCTCCTGCTCTGCCACTGGGACGGATGCCTGCAGTTCCTGGTCCCCATGCTGCAGGACTTCCCTGACGACTGCTGGGTGTCCATCAACAACATGGTGGTGAGCGCCTAGCCGGGCCCTTCCTGTGGCATGGGCAGTGGAGGCCCATGAGGCTCAGAGGGGCAGAGCAGGTCCACCACTTGGAACTCCTGAGTCCTGGCATTTAGGAAGGACCCCAAGGGCACATGACTTTACTCGGTACAGGTCTGTCACAGAGCTTGTGTGCTTTCTTTACAGCCTCACTGCAGTTGGGAGCCTGGGTATTTGGCCCTGATCTCACCCAGGGAGACTAAGACCTGGGCTCTTTGGATGCTGTCAGCTGTTTCAGAGCTGGGCTGGTGCCTCCTGCTTTCCTGCCTCTGCTCCCCAGAGGCAGACCCACCCTTAAAAGTTGAGCCCAAGGAAAGAGAACCTTGTGAGGGGCACTGTTGGTAGTAGGCATAGACTTCCAGGTCACACACAGTGGCTACTTTCTTCTCTAGCAGCAGAACTAAGCTGTCCCCTTACCCTGTCACCCCCATCCCTGCCCATCATACGCACACATCCTAGTCATAGGTGGGGATCCCGAGTGGGGAAGGTAGACCAGAAGGAGCCTGATCTCCTCCTGATCTCTTCCAATCATGCAGGTGGGTGAGAGAGGTTGGAATTGTGTCCGAAGAAGCTGTAGGGCAGAGTCCCCAGCCTCCCCCCCCCCCCTGCCCACACACACACACACACAGGGCAGAGGCTAGGTGGGATGGAGGGCCTCCTCTCTCTGTGTCTGGCAAACTCCAGCCTCCGTAATTCTCTCAGTCAGTTTGGTTTGATCTGTAGGCAAATTCCCAAGGCCCCAAGACCCCAGGGAAGGATAAACAGGCTTTGAAAGAAGTGAAAGAGACCCTGAGGCATCTTTCAGCATCAAACAGACCTTTACAAAACAGCCTTTTGATGAGCTAAGTGTAAATGAATGGGCCATATGGAATGAATCCCCAGAGGCTCAGCAAGGCCTGAAGCCCTGACGAAGGCAGCTGTTCCCCCAGTGCCCAGCCCCCTCAAACCCTGGAGGTCAGCTCCACAGACCTCCCACTCTGATTGGGACTGAGAGCACCAGACAAGCTTGGTTCTGTCCAGGATGGTCTGAGTGACCTTGAGCATGGCACGCAGCTCCTGTGCCTTCCTCCGGGTGCTGAGAACAGATCTGTGACTCTCCCAGTGCTTGAGGCTCTGAGAAGGGATTCTGTGGGTCATGCACTAGGTGGGTTCCACGTTGTTGTTAACACATCCACCGTGTGAGAGGGGTGTTTGGGAGGTGGCTGACACTGGAGTTCATCTGGGGGCCCCCTCATCTGGGACAGCTTTCTCCACGTGAAGGCGACAGGCCTACACCTACACTAAATTCAGGAGATGACCCTATGAGCCCAATGTTCCCACACTGAGACTTCCTTGAGACACAAACTAGCTTTGGAAACAAAAATAGCCAGGAGCCTCACTTCCTTTCTCTCTCTTCCTGCCCCCAAGCGTTGTGTGTTCCAGATAGTCTACCTTTCATGGGGGCCAACTAGTGTCAGTGGCCCTGGACTGATGCAGGCAGGGTTCATGCAGAGAAGCCACTCAGCTCAGCAGCACTTTAACTTTTGCTCACCCAAAAATGAGGACAGCGTTTTTGGCTCAGTGTGAGAGCTTATCCCCCCAGGGGAAGCATATCTGGTTTTATAATTGAGGTCAGTGGGGAAATGGGCTTCACTTGGCAGCAGTTTGGGGCAAGGGGGCTGGAGCTATTTTAGCAAGCGGAGGATGGCAGGGTGGCTCAGTCTGGAGCTTTTGCTGCTCAGGAGGTCCAGGCTGCCCTGTGGGGGCTGAGAGGTCAGGTGGGGGCCAGGCTGGCTCCCATCCCTTTGCTGGGGCTTCTGGTCTGATCTCTGTCTCCCACTGCAAGGGAAAGGCCTGATATGGGACTTCCTCGGTCACCACAGATTGCTAGTATGGGCCTCCCTGCCCATCTCCCAAGGCTTTCAGCCACCAGGAAGGTGGGAGCCCTAGGCTCAGCTGCTGGGAAAGGGTTAGACTGGGGTGTGGAAGGCAGTGGGGACTTTTCTAGGTGCAGTGAGAGGGCCCGCCCTCTCACTGGTGTGAGCTTTCACTACCTCCCTACCTTGTGTCTGTCCACCTGTGCGCCTGTCCACAGAACAACTCCTGGGGAAAGCAGTATTCCTATGCCCTGTTCAAGGCCATGAGCCACATGCTGTGCATCGGGTACGGACGGCAGGCGCCCGTGGGCATGTCCGACGTCTGGCTCACCATGCTCAGCATGATCGTGGGCGCCACCTGCTACGCCATGTTCATCGGCCACGCCACCGCCCTCATCCAGTCCCTGGACTCCTCCCGGCGCCAGTACCAGGAGAAGGTAGGGAGGAAAGCTGTGATCACCTTGGGCTCTCTCAGGAGAACCTGCCAGTGGGTCCCCACCAGGCAGCCCAGCACTGTCATCCAGCTTCGGCTGCTACCTTTTCTGTCATTGCCTCTTTTTATTTTTTATTTTTTTGGACAAATTCCTAAAATAAATAAAAATCCCACGTTTATGGGTGCACTGAATCCATATCTCGGCCCATTGAATTGAAGTTCACCGAGGCCCTCAGTAGGTCCTTTGGGGTCCTCCTCTTGCTTGGCATCTCAGGGCATATAATAGTTACCCCTCTCTTTTTGGCTTGCATATGCTTGCTTTCCAAGACCGCACACTCAGCTTACCTCCTCCTTTCAGCCCATTCTCCTTGCTCTCCTTGGCTGCTTGTCTTCTCCATCATCATACAGCTCTCACTGTTCTGGTTTGTGCCTGGTCCTCTGCTCCTCTGTCTCTCCTGTCTTCCCAGGTGCTACTGGTTTACCACCCCACCCATGCTCCATGTCCATCGCTATGCAGGAGGGCCCAAATGATATAATCAGCCCTTACCTCTTTCCACAGCCTCAGACTGTCTATCTGACACCTCAACCTCATCATGTCCAAAATGAGAACAATGTCCCTCATGCTCTCTACTCCAAACCCTTGCCTATCCTGTTAGTGGATGCAGTAACACAGTCACCTAAACCAGAAAGCGGGAGCTATTCTTGACATCTCTTGGTCCTTTATGCCTGCCTCCCTTCCCCTCATCCCAGCTGGCCTCCACTTAAGTCACTGCAGTGGCTTCCTCACCAGAGGGCTGTACTGGAGTCAGGCTGGCTGGGTTCTAAGCCCAGCTTCAACATCGACAAGCTCCCCATCGAGCATGGGCATGTCACATCATGTCTTCGTGTCCTATTTGCTCATCCGTAAAATGGAAACAGTACAAGGGATTATATCATAGAGTGACCCTTTAGACTATGTTAGCGCGGAGTCTCTGCCACCTTTCACTCCATCCTCCTCCAGACAGCAGATAGCGCTGGCGTTTTAAAAATATAAATCTGATCATATCACTCTGCTAAAAGCTCTATAGAGCCTTTATTTTACTCCTAGATGTAGATTATCTCTTACGTATGTTTTCTCAGCCTGGCATGTAAGGACCCTCCCTTTCTCCTGCTCAGAGCATGTCGTGGGCCCCCTAGCCCTCTTCCAGCCTTGCCAAACCCCGCTGTGTGTTCCTTCCTGCCTCGGGGTCTTGGCACAGACTCGAGCCTGGAACTCTTCTCTCTTCACTGACCCATTCTCCACAGCTCAGCCTAAACTTCACCACCTTGATGAAGCCTCCCATGACCCAGTCAGCCCCCACCCATCACATGACTCCATGGCACCCTCTAATTCTTCATCACACTTTGCACTCTCATCATTATCTTATTATTTGTATGTAGCTGATTTTTTAATATCCATCTTCCCTATCCAGGCCATGGCTCCCCGAGGGCAGGACCAGGTCTGTCCTTCCCACATTGGATTCCCAGAGTCCAGCACATAGTAGGGCTCAGTATGTATTGATTAACTAACTGACCGACTGCCTCAGGTGCTGTCCTCTGGCTGGGTGACTGAGAGATGGCAGCCCAGGTCCTGTGATACCAAGAGGAGAGCTCAGGAGAGCCTGCAGAGCCAGGCCAGGTTGAGAAGGTCGTTCTGGGGAGGCAGAGGAAGGAGAAAGTAGAAGAGAATTCTAGGGCAGCCATCATGATGAGCGTGAGCGTGAACAACTGTGTGGAGGTCGGTGGTAAATAAATCAGCCTGATTAGAACAAAGCACTCTGGGGGTAGGAGTGAGAGGCAAGGGAAGGGAAAGAGAGAGGGTTCAGGTTACGAGGGCCAGGGCTTCATCCAGGGCCGGGTGAGAAAACAGTGGAGACCACCATCAGGGCTCAGTGTGTGTGATTAGGGTCAGAATTCTACGCTTGACCAGGGCCAGAGCCCAGTATGTGACCAGGATTAGGGGCTCAGCGTGTGACCAGAATGGGTACTTAGTCCGGGATCGCGATCAGGGACAGTTCAGAAAATTCACCAGGGTTTATTGTTGGGCAGAATCAAGCTGCTTGTGGCTTTCTATTTGAATTGTCTTTATTTTATCCTGGAGCTAATAGCTCTCCAATATATTATTCACCCATATATCTCTCTTAAACATATTATCTCCCCTTTGTCCTTACTACCATCTCTCGCCTGAACCACTCCAGCAGCCTTTTAACTCCAGGCCTCGCCTCCCACCCCTATTGGTTCTCCAAGCATGCTGAAGTCTCTTAAATACAGCTCTGACTGTTCTGGCCGCCCCTGTCCCCATAGCCCGCCAGGAAGTCACTATCCCCTGGGGCTGGGCACAACTTTGAGCAGACAGGGGCCAGGCTGGCTAGAAGAATAAGAACCTGCCATGGGCCCCACGTTGCCCGTTGGCATCTCTACAGCAGCGCTGTGCCTCCACCTCTTTGGAGCCCTGATAGAGAACAGGCTCCCTATTCTGATAGTTCCTGGGGTAAGGGACTCCCCTTGCATCCCAGTGTGAGAAGAATCTCTTCTTGCCCAGTCAGTGTCCCCAGTCCCTAGCCATGCTCCTGAGGACTCCCTCTCTCTACCCACACCCCAAGGCCAGCTGGAGCAGCACCCACCCCTCAGCCCCAGGGAGGACAGAAGCATTTCTTATTTGCTTAAGCCCTGGGCAGTTAGGTTCACCCTTCTCTTGCTCCAGACCTCTGTTTAAGGTCTCTGCTCTACTTGGCCCCTGCCCTGGGCTGAAGCTGCTGCTCTTCCACAAAGTGACTCTGTCTGAGCTGGGGCCACAATTGGATGCATAGCTCATGATGGCTCAGACATGCTGGCTTCAGCCTCAGGCCCTTATAACCCATTGCAGCCCATCCTGCCTCCTCTGCCAGTTTGTCACCACTAGTAGAAAAGAGTCCCTGAGTTGGCGAGGCTCCCCCAGTCCACAGGGACGCGGAGGAGACTGGTGATCAGAGGGAAGCTCACTGACCTCCTGGTCAGTTGGCCTCTTGTAACCGGGCTTTGGACAGTCCCTGTTGTCCCTGGCCAGCTCCACAGTATTGAACACAGTGACGATGGCACACTCTGATGGACACCCGCTGGCAGTCACCGCCCTCATTTGGGGCACAGTGTGACCGCACCTAAACTGAGGGCCTCAAACTCAAGGAGCCAGATAGGCCCCAGGATCGGTGCCAGCTCTGGTCAGCAGCAGGGCTGTGGCCAGGTGGTGCCAGCCCGGCCAGTGGGGCTGGTGGACCAGGAGATGACAGCCTCTCCCTCTCTCCCGGGACCCAGTACAAGCAGGTGGAGCAGTACATGTCCTTCCACAAGCTCCCGCCGGACACCCGGCAGCGCATCCACGACTACTACGAGCACCGCTACCAGGGCAAGATGTTCGATGAGGAGAGCATCCTGGGCGAGCTGAGCGAGCCTCTGCGGGAGGTGAGCTTGGTGGGTGGCCGGGCGGGAAGGCCGCCGGGCCTTTCTGCCCGGTTCCTCCCCTCACCATCCTATCCCTCTTCCCCGATCCACCCTTTCTGGGGAGCAGGAGATCATCAACTTTAACTGCCGCAAGCTGGTGGCCTCCATGCCTCTGTTTGCCAACGCGGACCCCAACTTCGTGACGTCCATGCTGACCAAGCTGCGCTTTGAGGTCTTCCAGCCGGGCGACTACATCATCCGCGAAGGCACCATTGGAAAGAAGATGTACTTCATCCAGCACGGCGTGGTCAGCGTGCTCACCAAGGGCAACAAGGAGACCAAGCTGGCAGACGGCTCCTACTTTGGAGGTGAGGCGGCTCGGGGCCCCTGGCAGGACAGGGGAGTGGGCTGGAGAGACACCGAAGGTGACATTCCAGGCCCTTCGCGGCCACTGCCTGGAGGTGGGTGTTGGCGAGCCCAGGAGGAGGGTTTGCCCCGGAGGTGGAGGGGAGAGCCCGCCACCTGTTCGGTGCCGGGGAGGCGGCATCCAGGGTGTGCACGGCCTGGGCTGGGGGGTCTTGTGAGTACACCTGTTCAGCTTCTGTACTGGACAGTGGGGACCCAGGGCAGGGTGGGTGGACGCCCCTTGGAGCCCATGCTGACTGCTGCCGCCCTGGCAGAGATCTGCCTGCTGACACGGGGCCGGCGCACGGCCAGTGTGAGGGCCGACACCTACTGCCGTCTGTACTCGCTGAGCGTGGACAACTTCAACGAGGTGCTGGAGGAGTACCCCATGATGCGGCGGGCCTTCGAGACCGTGGCGCTGGACCGCCTGGACCGCATCGGTGAGCGGCGGGCGAGAGGGTGGGAGGAGGCCGGCCGGCCGGCTGCCCCCTCTCCCGCCACCCAGGCCTGAGTTCCTGCTTTCCTCCTGTGGTTCAGGCAAGAAGAACTCCATCCTCCTCCACAAAGTCCAACACGACCTCAACTCGGGCGTCTTCAATTACCAGGAGAACGAGATCATCCAGCAGATCGTGCAGCACGACCGTGAGATGGCCCACTGTGCACACCGCGTCCAGGCTGCCGCCTCTGCCACGCCGACGCCCACGCCCGTCATCTGGACCCCGCTGATCCAGGCGCCGCTGCAGGCTGCCGCCGCCACCACTTCTGTGGCCATAGCCCTCACCCACCACCCACGCCTGCCCGCTGCCATCTTCCGCCCTCCCCCAGGCCCTGGGCTGGGCAGCCTTGGGGCGGGGCAGACACCCAGGCACCTGAAGCGCCTGCAGTCGCTGATCCCTTCTGCTCTGGGCTCTGCCTCGCCCGCCAGCAGCCCGTCCCAGGTGGACACGCCGTCTTCCTCCTCCTTCCACATCCAACAGCTGGCCGGGTTCTCCGCCCCTGCAGGACTGAGTCCTCTTCTGCCTTCATCCAGCTCTTCCCCACCGCCCAGGGTCTGCGGCTCCTCTCCAGTTCCCACGCCATCCGCCAGCACGGCTGCCGCCACCGCAGCTGGGTTTGGCCACTTCCACAAGGCGCTGGGAGGCTCCCTGTCCTCCTCCGACTCTCCCCTGCTCACCCCGTTGCAGCCAGGTGCCCGCTCCCCACAGGCCAACCAGCCACCTCCCCCGCTGCCGGGGGCCCGGGGAGGCCTGGGACTCCTGGAGCACTTCCTGCCGCCCCCACCCTCATCCAGGTCCCCGTCGTCCAGCCCAGGGCAGCTGGGCCAGCCTCCTGGGGAGGTGTCCCCAGGTCTGGCTGCTGGCCTGTCAAGTACACCAGAGACACCCCCACGGCAGCCTGAGCAGCCGTCCGTGGCCGGGGCCTCTGGGGGCGCTTCTCCTGTAGCCTTTCCCCCCCGAGGAGGTCTCAGCCCTCCTGGCCACAGCCCGGGCCCCCCAAGAACTTTCCCAAGTGCCCCACCCCGGGCCTCCGGCTCCCACGGTTCCTTGCTCCTGCCACCTATATCGAGCCCCCCGCCACCCCAGGTTCCACAACGCCGGGGCACGCCACCCCTCACCCCAGGCCGTCTCACCCAGGACCTCAAGCTCATCTCAGCCTCTCAGCCGGCCCTACCCCAGGATGGGGCGCAGACTCTCCACAGAGCCTCCCCGCACTCCTCTGGGGAGTCCGTGGCTGCCTTCCCGCTCTTTCCCAGAGCCGGTGGGGGCGGTGGGGGCAGCGGGGGCCTTGGTCCGCCTGGGAGGCCCTATGGTGCCATCCCCGGCCAGCATGTCACTCTGCCTCGGAAGACATCCTCAGGTTCTTTGCCACCCCCCCTTTCTTTGTTCGGGGCAAGAGCCGCCTCCTCTGGGGGCCCCCCTCTGACTGCTGTTCCCCAGAGGGAAGCTGGGGCCAGGTCTGAGCCAGTGCGCTCTAAACTGCCGTCCAATCTATGAGCTGGGGCCCTCCCTCCCTCTTCTCTCCTCTTTTTTCTCCTTTCTTCCTTCAGGTTTAACTGTGATTAGGAGATATACCAATATCAATAATAATTATCATTAAAAAAAAAAAAAAGAAAAAACACCAGACAAAAGACAGCAGAAAATAACCAGGTATTCTTAGAGCTATAGATTTTTGGTCACTTGCTTTTATAGACTATTTTAATACTCAGCACTAGAGGGAGGGAGCGGGGAGGGGAGCAGGCAAGGCCCAAATGCAAAGCCAGAGGAAGGCATGGCGTTGCTGGGGCTTGGCAGGGGTGGGGGGAGACCCGTGTTTGGGTTCCTAGGGCAGATCTGTCTTTGTATTTGTTTTAGGGCACCAGCCACCACCAGCCCCTTAGCTGTGAGCTCGGGACCCCATTATGCTGAGGGTCATCTTGTTCCCTGGGCAAAGGGCTGTTTTGGATGTATCCTGGGAAGCCTCAGTCACCCGGGTCCTTGGAACAAAATGAGGCCAGGGACCCAAGAACCTTGCATTTTTTTTTTTACTGCAAATGTAGCAAGATATGTATATGTATATGTATATGTATGTAAGATGTGTATATGTATAGCTATGTAGCGCTCTGTAGAGCTGTGTAGATAGCCATTCACATGTGTGCACACGTGTGTGCAATCTAATTTGACCCCATGTTGCCAGGACACCCAGGTCACCTTACCTCCAGCAGCCCGCCTTGGCCCAAAGGCAGGGTACTGCATGGCCTAGGGGAAGTATTCTTTTCAGTCCTCAAGAGAGAGGACCCCAGGAACTTTTGGCAGGCCCCGTCTCTCCCCGTTTCTGGTCTCCAGTCCAGTTCTAACCCAGCCTCTCACCACTGGAAGCAGAAGACTCTGGGTTGTGCCTCTCCTTTCCTGTAGGTCCTCAAGCATATCCTGTCACCTCTGTGGCCCTCAGTTCTCTCATCCGCGTGGTGCGGGGTGAGGGGAGAACTTGTAGTTATCGATTCTGCTCCGTGCCGCGCACTGGTTTAGCACTTTACACTTAGTAGGTCCTTCGTTTTCACAAAGACCGTGAGGTAGGGATTTTGAGTCTCCCCGTTGCACAGATGAGCAAACCGAGTTTTGAGTAATTTTTCCAGAATCACGTAACTAGGAGTGGCAGAGCGGGGAATGATCTGCGATTCAAATTCATACCTGCCTGAGGCTGAAGCCTAGCTTATTTCCATCGGAAAGCTGTTGAGAGAGGCTGAGTTGGATAGTCTCTAAGCACGGTGCAGAGGGAAGAGACCAGATGTTAGAGGCAGTCAGGCCTGGGTTTGAATTCCAGCCCTGACACTTAGCTGTGTGACTCTTGGGCCAGTTACCCGATCTTTCTGAGTCTGTTACCTCACATGTAAAATGGGAATCATCATGGTGCCTCCCCACAAGGACCAGACGACAAAAATAGTATATGTGAAATGCGCAGCCCAGCGCCCAGCACATGCCATAGCAGGTGCTCAATAAATCATGTTTCTTCTGCTCCTCCTCATGGGCCCAGCCCATTGCTCCAGCAAGCTATGGCGAGAGCCCAGGGGGCTTTGGCTGAGGGCTCCGAGGCTTCTGATCTCAGGACATGGAAGGTGGCTGGGCCTCCCGAAGGGCCTAAGGGAGACATGTGACGAGTGGTAGGTTTGGGCCAGGCCTTGAGATGTGGAAAGAGTTGGAGGGAGGGAAAAAGAAAGGAAAGGAAGAAAGGAGGGAGACAGGATGGGATGTAGTACACAGCAGGGACGTGACGAAGGTGGATGTGGGGTTGTGGAGTCAGAGGCTTTGGGAGGAAGGCGATCCTGAGGCCTGGTGGTCAGAGGGAAACCCTTGAATGACAGACTAAGGGGCTTGGCCCTGATTCTGCAGGCAACTAGGAGTCAGGAGCAGTTCCAGAGTGGGGTGAGGCACAGTCCTCCCCAACAAGAATCCTGCCAGAGCCAAGCTCAGTAGTCCGCCTCCTGCCTGTAAGGCAGAGCAGGGTTGCTGCTAAGACTTGAATGAGGAGAAGGATTGGTCCCACCTTGCCCATCCAGAACTCTCCAGAATGTTGGCAAGGTTAGTTTTTGTCCTGAGCTGTCCTGGGTTGTGCGACAGGCCATTTTCTCCAATGATAAGCCACAGGGACTGGGAGGCAATCATCCAGGATAGAAGGGGCTGAAGTGTCCTGGGGTCCTTGGGAGAGATGAGCCACCTGGCCTTGGCCTCTGGGCAGGAGAAGCCCCCTCAGACCCAGGGAGTTCTCGGAGCTGGAATAATTTAAATAGGAGCCTCAGTTCTGCACATGTCCTTGCATTTCCAAGGAAGGAAGTAGGACTTACTTGGTCCAAACCCACAGTCTGGTTCTGGAGGCAGCAGGGAGGGTCGGGAAGGGACAGGAGTCGGGGTGGAGGTTCTAGGGACATGAGGAGTGAGGACAGCCCCCCATCGCCATCAGGGCCTGGCCTCACCACCCTCTTCTCTACATGCACAGGCACGCACACTTTATAAAATCTGACTCAGCCTAGCCACCCTGTGGAGACTGTGGAAGCCAGAACCAGTCAGTGGGCCCTCTGATTCCCAACCCCTCACAAGCAGTTTTCAAATCTTCCACTTTTAAAACAGAAAACGGTAAACACACCGTGTTGTATATTTTATTTAAATAAATAAATAAAAAAAATTCCAGCAGATGCCGCCTTCTTCCATGGGCCAGTGATGGGGAGCAGGAGGGTGACGTTAAGAGGGCGTACTGGGGGCTCAGGAGCCAGGCTGCAGAGGGTGGGGGGACAGGTCCCCTAGAGCACGCATGGACACTCGTGTGCACAAACTCTACTGGCTGTGGACGCAGGTGCCAGCATTTATGGGCTGATGAGGGTCAGTAAGGAAGAGGGTGACTGAGAGAGGGCTGAGGGGGAAAAAATGACGAGGTTGAGGGGTTTCGTGGCCAGGGTAGAGGGTTGCCTTTCACAGTGGCTGAGGACGGGCCACAGCCCCCTCTCCTGAGGGCATATGCACCGTCCATCCGGGGTTTTGCTGTTAGGAGGTTGAGAGTTTGCTAGGTCTGGCCCCAAGACCCCCTGTGAAGTCCTCAGACAACTACCTTTGCCTCCCCTGGCTGCAGAGGGTCACCGCAGGCCCTGGGACCTCATAGGGTAGGGTAGAGGCAGTGATTCATGGCTGGAAAAGCGAAGTCCCCGGGGCCTCCAGCAGCGCAGAGAGTGCCATGGTGCCTGCCTGCCTGTCAGAGAGGAAAGTCCCCAGAAAGGGCAGGGAACCCGGTCCCCACCACTGATTGCTGAGTGGATGTTGTTTCCATGGTAACCAGCCTGGGAGTCCCGTTGTTAAGGAGGCAACTTGGCAGGCCCAGCGTCCCCATGACAACTGCCCCCTGCGGCCCAGGCAGCTGTGCTTTCTGGGGACCTCTGGGGCTAAGGGCAGGCAAGGCCTCTGTGGCTCTGGGGAAGCCCTCGCAGACAGCGACTCTGGTGAAGTGCTGGGTGGGAGTGGTTGCTGCGGACCCAGCCAAATCCATGAGGTGGATCTGGGCCAGGACCTGAGGATGCTCACCCCCATCCACTAACCACCACCCTGTCCATCCCTGCTAGGTCAACCGCAGGTGCCTGAACAGGGAGGGCTATGCTCCTGGGGCAAGGGGCAGGTGGTGAGGCAACCCCAGTCATTGTCTTCTCTGTTCCCTGACTCCAAGAGTGCACCGAGTACCTACTGTGTACTTGGCTCCCTGTATTTTCATATCTCTTTTCATCCTCACAACAACCCTGATGGGGTGAGAATTAACCTCAAGTCCAGAGAGCCAAAGGGTGCTGAGGCTCGGAGAAGGTAAGGAACTGGCTCTGGACCAATCAGAATGTGAAGAAGCCGGGACGCACACCCAGGTCCTGGAGAGGAACCCTGTCCCCCCCCCCTCACTGGTGGCACCAAGGGCCAGTCTCTCCTGGAGCAGGCAAGAAAGGGTGTATTATCTATAGAGCATTTAAAAATGACTGAACAAGAATAAAAATGACTAAATGTCAGTTTGATTCCTCTTATTGTCCACCGTCACCATCTACCAGTGGTTCTGAACAAGTCAGTATTAAAGTACTCCTCCCCGCATAGCAGACAGCACCCCACCCCCAATGCCACTGCATCCCAGGCTTCAGCCCCAATAGACACCTGCTGTGCTTTTTAAAAAAAGATTTAAAGATTTTTAAAAGAACATTTTAAAAGTTTAATAAAATCCCTCCTTTGACTCCATGCCTCTTTCCGGTGGTGGCTCCTCACCTTTTCAGCCAAACTTCTTGAGAGTTGCCTCTGCTCCTGGCCCTCATTTCCCTTCCTCTGAGCTACTTGTTCCTCCACTGCAGTCTGGCTCCAGCCTCCACTCCATGGAAGGGCTCTAGACAAGGTCGCCAATGGCCCGTGCTGTGAAATCCAGGAGCCTTGTCCCGTTGCCCTCTCAGCAGCATGTGGCCCTTCTGACCAGACCCCTACCCTAGACACCTCACTTATTCCTAGCCACTCTACCCTTCTGTTCAGTCTCAGCTTGAAGGGCTTTTCTTTCTCCAGAAGGTCGGTGCTCCTGGGTCTCTGATCTTGGCCTCCATCTTCCCGCTGCACGCATACTTCCTGTGCCCTCAGCTTCCCCAGCCCGGAGGAGAGTGCCTCCCAGAAGTCCCCCTCAGGTCAGGCCCCCACGTGCCCTGGCTGCAGCCTGGGTGGGTGCCTGTGGCTGCCACTACAGAGTTTCTCGTCCTTTTATCATCCACCATGGACTTTTATTCTTTCCTGGGTTTGCAGCTTCCAAGGCACTACAAAACACCTCCTCTTCAAACCCCACCCCACACTGGATGCATCCCAGGCCCTGAACAGGTCCTCCCTCCTTCATCGGGGGGCTGGGGCAACACCAGTCAACCTCTGGTTGATTTTGCTTCTTCAATTTTCTATCTCTTGAGGGTGGAATAGTTTATACATACAGAAAAAGATGTAAATAAATCTATAATAAATACATAAATACATAACACTTCTTGACTTACGATGGAGTTATGTCCCAATAAAGCCATCATAAGTTGAAAATATCATGAGTGGAAAATGCATTTAATCCACCTAACCTACCGAACATTGCAGCTTAGCCTGGCCTGCTTAAACAGTCAGACACTTCCATTAGCTGACAGCGGGGCCCAGCATGTATTATACTACCTACTACTAATGTGGGAAAAGATCAAAATTCATAATCCGAAGTATAGTTTCTACTGAATGTGTATCACTTTCTCACCATTATAAAGTCGAAAAAAAATCGAAAAAAAATCCTCAGTTGAACTGTAATTAAGTTGCAAGCCACCTGTGCATTAATAAGATATTAATGATATGATAAACAATATGATAAACAATCACTCAGTTTTAAAAGCAGAACATAAGGAATACCTTTGAAAGCATCGTATCTTCTCCTTTCCAAGGAACATCACTCATCTAAACTTTAATTCTATCATTTTCTTACTTCTCCTGATACTTTCACTCCAGAAATAAAGTGTCTCTCAACAATGAATGTGTCCACTTGCGTACCAAGATGGGGAGAGGGCAGGGATCGGAAAAGGTTGCTCTTGAGGGGAAGATGAGTTTATATTGTTCAGAATTGCTGATGCATGGTGATAATTTTCTTCAAAGACTGAGTTTTACTCCATTTTATTATTGTCTAAATTTCTTTACAAATAATGCACCTTTTCATCGCCTCCATCAGAGGTGGCCATACTCACTCCACTTGTATATGCCCCTGAAAATATTTATAAAAATTTTAACTTTATATAAGCAATAGTGTGCTGTATGTATTCTTCAGTAATTTGCTTTTTCCATTTGGTCTGGTATTTTTGAGACCCCGTTGATGCATGGAGCATAGTTAGCTCATTTTCATTGCCATATAGCATTCCAGTATATGAATATGCCACCAGTTACATATATATTCTCCCAGAGATAGATATTTTGGTCGGTTTCAGTTCTCACTATTGTAAACACTGCCACTATAAATGTTCTTGTTTGTGGCTCCTGATTAAGATGTGTAAAAGGATCTTTAAACATTGCATCTAAGAGTGGAATGACTGAGTCATAGAGTGAATTAATCTGTACTTTACAAGATAATGCCAAGCTGTTTTAAGCAATCCTAACTCCCCCTTTTTACACTCCCCCTGCAGTGGATGAGAGTCACTCTTGCTCTACATTCTTTCCAATAATCAGAATCATCAGATTTTCTTTTTTTCCCAATCTAGTGATATCTAATCGTGTTTTAATGTGCAAATTCTTGATTACTGGTTCTGGTCAAGATAGTGGGGGTAAATGCTGTTCATACTTTCTCCCATGGCCACATTAAAATTGCAGCTAAATTATGAAACAGTCAACCTGGAGAACAATCTGAAGACTAGCTGAACAGAGCTCTTATAACTACTTTTAGTATAGCGGAGACAACGTAGAGACTGGTAGGAGGGGCGGAGATGTGAAATGAGCTGGTCCTACATCCACGTGTGGTGGCTGAACATCAGGAGAGATATCTTGGCTGTGGAGGCCCCCCCTGAGGAGTGAGGGACCCCAGGCCCACACTAGGGCTCCCGAGCCCATGGTTCCAGGGCTATGAAGAGGAGTCCCTACAAAATCTGGCTGTGAAAATTAAGATTGCAGCTGACTGGGTGAGATGGAAGGCAGCTGGAAATTCATACATTCCTGTTAAAGGGCCCACACACAGACTTGCTCACTCTCAGGCATTCACCCAGGGCTCTGACAGAGGGATAGCAGCTCAGGAGGTGACAGAGACATACAGAGAGAACAATGCTGAGTAGTATGGCTTCAGGGCGAGGGCAGGAGGGACAGCCACCATCTTGCCTGCACTGAGCCCTCCCCACCACACACATGGCCAAAAACGAATTGTATTGGCCTGGTGAGATCTGCTCACTCCACCCAGTGACTCCCTGAGACCCCCACCCCACCCAACTCAGAAATTGTCCTGTGGCAATTTTGGATGGTTACTAGGCAACCAGTCCCACCTTATGCTCTCAGCAGGAGGTTCCTTCAGCAGCAACAAATCTTTGCTCAAACATCTCTGGGGACACTTTTGGTGGCAAGCACCCAACCCCATGCTTAGCTACAGTATTTCCTGAATAAATCTCCAGGGTCTGAGGGTCTGAGGCAGGCAGTGACTGGACTCAGTGAGAGCTGAGACTTTTGTGGGTTGCCACAGGCTCACCATTGGCAACAAATCTGAATCTGCAACAGCCTGGGATCACCACTTGCCCAATCCTGGTGACTCCCTGAGACCCCACCTCATCTAACTCTGGTACCCCTGTGGTTCATTCAGCTGCTGAGTCTTACAGGTAGCCAGCAGGCAGCCTCAGGCTTGAGGGTGCCCTGGGCCTTTTGCTGAGTTTCTCCAGGCTGGTGTTGGTGGCAGTCAGCCTCAATTCACCACACGGCCACTCCTATATATCTCCAGGCCCAGCTCAAGCAGCAAATGAACACAGATATATTTGTAGTTCTTATCAGGTAGCCCTGGACTAGTCACAAGCAGTGGCTAACTTTGGCCTGCAGGGGAGCCCCTCCCAAGGGGCTCCAAGCCAATACTCCTAGAGACTCACATTAGACCTCAACAGAGGACCCAATTAGCCCCAAAAGCAACACACCCAAAGAGTGGTCTCAATAGGCACATGAACCCACCAGGGCAAACCCCATTCCATGAGGTCAGCCCCCACACAGCAGCTCATACATTGTGGGCGTGGCCAGTTCTCACAGCCAGTCAACCTGAGAGTCAATCTCACTCACTGATGTGCCAACGACAATCGGGGCTCAACTACAAGAGGAGGACACACACAATCCACACAAGGGTCACTTGTGGAGCACCAGGTGCTGGTGATCAGGGAGACTGTACCTCAGGCCATACAGGACATCTACCACAGAAGGCCACCTGGCTAAGACTGGGAGACATAGCAGATCTACCTAATATGTAGAAACAAATACAGAGAGGCAAACAAAACGAGCAAACAAAGAAATCTGTCCGAAATGAAATGACAGAAGAAAACTTCAAAAAAAAAAAAAGTACTAAATGAAATGGAGGCAAGCAATCTACCAGATATAGAGTTCAAAACACTGGTTATAAGGATATTTAATGTACTTAGGGGAAGAGCAGATGACCTTAGTGAGAACTTCAACAAAAAGATAGTAAGCACAAAAAAAGGACCTAGAAACCATAAAAAAGAATGAGTCAGAAATGAAGAATATAATAATTGAAATGAAGAATCCACTAGAAGGAGTCAATAGTAGATTGGGTGAAGCAGAGGATCGAATCCATGATTTGGAAGAAGGTAGCAGAAAACATCAATTGGAACAGCAAAAAGAACCAAAAAAAAAAAATGAAGATAGTTTAAGGGACCTCTGGGACAACATCAACAATATTAACATTTGCTTCATAGAGGTATCGGAAAGAGAAGAGAGAGAGTAAGGAATTGAAAACCTATTTGAAAAAATAATGACTGAAAACCTCCCTAACCTGGTAAAGGAAATAAACACACAAGTCTAGAAAGCACAGAGAGTCCCAAACAAGATGAACTCCTAAAGTCCCACATAAGACACAGTGTGGTTAAAATGGCAAAGGTTAAAGAAAAAGAGAGATTCCTGACAGCAGCAAGATAAAGGCAGCTAGTTACTTGTAAGGTAACATTCATAAGAATGTCAGCTTATTTCTCAACAGAAACTTTGCAGTCCAGAAGGGATTGGCAGGAAATATTCAAAGTGGTGAAAAGCAAAGACCTATAATCAAGACGACTCTATCCAGTATGGCTACCAATTAAAATTGAAGGTGAGATAAACAGCTTTCCAGACAGGAAAAAGCTAATGGAATTCAACACCACAGGAAATGTTAAAGGGACTTCTGTAAAAAGAATGGGGTGGGAGAAACTAATAAATATGAAAAATAAAATGGCAATAACTATATACCTATCAATAATCACTTTAAATGTAAATGGATTAAATGCTCTAGGCAAAAGACATAAGGTAGCTGAACGGATAAAAAAACAAGACCTATGCATATGACGTCTTCAAAAAACCCACTTCAGATCAAAAGACACACAGACTGAAAGTAAAGAGATAGAAAAAGATATTTCATACAAATGGAAATGAAAAAAAATAAAAGCTGGGGTAGCAATACTTATATCAGACAAAATAGACTTTAAAACAAAGACTAGGATAGAGATAAAGAAGGACATTACACAGTGATAAAGGGATCAATCCAACACGAGGACATAACCCTAGTAAACATTTTTGTAGCCAACATTTGAGCTCCTAAATATATAAAGCAAATATTGGCAGGCATAAAGGGAGAGATCTGCTGTAATACAGTCATAGTAGGAGACTTTAACACCTCATTGATACCAATGGACAGATCTTCCAGACGGAAGATCAATAAGGAAGCAGTGGCCTTAAGCGATATATTAGACCAGATGGATTTAACTGATATTTTTAGAGCATTTTACCCCAAAGTAGCAGAATATATATTCTTCTCAAGTACACATGGAACATTTTCCAGGATAGTCCACATGTTAGGCCACAAAACAAGTCTCAGTAAATTTAAGAAGATTGAAATCTCATCAAGCATCCCTGACCACAATGGTATAAACTAGAAATCAATTACAAGGAAAAATGACTGAAAAATACACAAACACATGGAGGCTAAATAACATGCTACTAAACAATGGATGGGTTAACAATGAGATCAAGGAAGAAATCAAAAGATACCTACAGACAAATGAAAATGAAAACACAATGACTCAAAATCTCTGGGACATAGCGAAGGCAGAACTAAGAAGGAAATTCATAGCAATGCAGGCCTACCTCAAGAAACAAGAAAAAGTTCAAATAAACAATCTAACCTCACACCTAAAAGAACTAGAAAAAGAAGAGCAAACAAAACTCAAGTGAGTAGGAAGAGGGAAATAATAAAGATCAGAGTGGAAATAAATGAAATAGACTCTGAATAAAACAACACAAAAGATCAATGAAACCAAGAGCTGGCTCTTGGAAAAGATAAACAAAATTGATAAACCTTTAACCAGACCCATCAAGAAAAAAGAGAGGACCCAAATAAATAAAATCAGAAATAAAAGAAGAGAAATGACAACTGACTCCACAGAAATACAAAGGATTATAAGAAAATACTATGAGAAATTATAAGCCAACAGATTGGACAACCTAGAATAGATGCACTCCTAGAAACACAATATTCCAAGACTGAGTCAAGAAGAAACAGAAAATCAGAACTGACCAATTACTACCAATGAAATCAAATCAGTAATCAAAAAATTCCCTCAAATCCAAAATCCTAGACCAGAAGTCTTCCGAGGTAAATTTTACCGAACATTCAAAGAAGAATTAACACCTATTCTTCTCAAACTACTCCAAAAAATCAAGAGGAGGGAAGGTTCCCAAGCTCATTTTATGAGGCTACCGTTATCTTCATTCTAAAACCAGACAAAGATATTACAAAAAAAAAATTATAGACGGTATCCCTAATGAACATAGATGCAAAAATTCTCAACAAAATACTAGCAAATTGAATTCATCAATACATTAAAAAGATCATACACCATGATAAAGTTGGAGTTACTCCTGGGATGCAAATTTGGTTCAATATCAATTAATGTGATACCCTACATTGAACAAATTGAAGGATAAATATCATGTGATCATGTCAATAGATGCAGAAAAAATGTTTGACAAAATCCAGCATCCATTTATGATAAAATCTCTCAGCAAAGTGGGAAGAGAGGGAACATACCTCAACATAATAAAGGTTATATATGACAAATCGATAGCTAACATCATAAAAAAACTAAGACAAGGATATCCACTTTTACCACTTTTATTCAACATAATTCTAGAAGTCCTAGCCACGGCAATTAGACAAGAAAAAGAAATAAAGGCATCTAAATTGAAAAGGAAGAAGTAAAACTCATTAACTGTAGATAACATGATACTATATACGAGAAACCTAAAGAGTCCCCCCCCAAAAAAACTGTTAGAATGGTAAATGAATTCAGTAAAGTAGCAGGATACAAATTAATATTCAGAAAACAGTTGCATTTCTATATATCAATAATAAACTATCAGAAGAGAAATTAAGAACATGATCCTATTTACAACTGCATCAGAAAAATAAAATATCTAGGAATAAATTTAACCAAAGAGGTAAAAGATCTGTACTCAGAAAATTATATCATAGAAGAAAGAAGTTGAAGAATAGAAAAACAATTTAGATAATCAACTAAAGTAAAAATTGTTCTTTGAGAAGATCAACAAAATCAACATATTTTGACAATATGATCATTTGACCCTGTTGGAGACTATAAGGCAATTGAACCCATTTCCAAAGTGATGTAATAGGATTGTAGGTACTCTCTTTGCAAAATGCTCGTGTTTTGTGTAAAGTGGATGGATATATTATTACAGCGCTGTCAAAACTCTTAGCTGACAGAGCATTCTCCTCTCCCTCTAGCCGCCCTTAATTACGACACTGGGATAGAATTACCATTTTGAAACTTCCTAAGTTATAAAGTTTTTCATTTCTGTGAACAAACTTGAAGTTGCGGTTTGTTTGGACAATTAATACCTTTAACAAAGATCTGAATAAGTGTTTCAAGGAAAGTTTTCAAATGCAAATGTTGCTATTTTTCTCATTTAGAGTATCAAATTAACTTAATTCTATATCAAATAAAATAAACTTGCTACTTGCACAAACAAAACAACTAGATTGCTAAAAAGCGAAGGTGATGGTGGTGGGGAGAAAGAGAGACAGACAGACAGACAGACAAAGGAGACTCAAAATAGTAACATTAGACATAAAAGATATTACTACCAACATTTAAGAAATAAAAAGAAATACAAGGGAACACCATGAACAGTAGTGTGCCAACAAATTAGATAACCTAGATAAAATGGACAAATTCTTAGACACACACAAGCTACCAAAATCGAATCAAGAAGGAACAGAGAATCTGAGCAGAGCTACACCAAGCAGAAAGATTAAATTAGTAATAAAATTTCCATAAATGAAAGCCCAGGAGCAGATGGTGTCACTGGTGAATACTACCACGTGTTTAAAGAACTATTAACACTGATCCTTTTTCTAAAAGGTAGAAGAGAACACTTTTCTTCATCCATGAGGCTAGTATAACACTGATACCAAAACTAAATTAAAAAATACACCAAGAGACAACTACAGACCAATATCCCTTATGCACAGAGACACAACAATCTTCAGCAAATTCTCAAGGGATGTGAGTGCTTTTACTTATTTTTTAAACAGAGCAGAAGACTTTGGCTTCTTTTCCTGATGGGGAGCTTTCTCCTGGGCCACGCTCTCATGAGAGTTTCCCTTTCCCTTTCGGCATTCTGGCTGCGTGCGGTGTCAGATTGGCTCCCTCAATCCCAGGAGTCGGAGGGGCCCCCCACCCCACCACCACCTCCAGGTTTCCGGTATTCAGCTTTTCTCCAGAGAAGTGCCAGCTTCCCTTCTAGTTTGCCACGTTGGTTCAGTTTTCTGGTCCTCTGTTAGGGAATGCTCTTTCTTTTGATCAAACCATTTAAAAGTCATTTAGCCAGATCTGAAATTTCCCTGCTTTTCAGATCTAGCACAGGCTGTGCTAAAAGAAATTCCACTTTTTTTTCCTCTGGCGAAAGCCCCCCATTCTCAGTGTTACTTACTCTGTGACCCCCAGATTCTGCAGTCAGGGTTGGAAGTTCCTTTCCTGCTTTGCCAGGTCACTCTGTCAGATGTCAGCATTTTTCATGCTGAATGGTAATTTCTGTCTGTTAAGTGTCTATATTCTTCTCTAGACTGAACAGATCAACACAGGCTGCCTTACTCGTACATTCTCAGCATCTGGCACGCAGTAGGCCCTCAGGAATATGTTTGAAACCACGAATGATTTCTAGTTTCTTGGGTGAGGAAAACCTTTTCCTGACTGGCCCCAAATACTCCTCTGACCCCACCTTCCTACACCAAGATCTCTGGAATTTCAGTTCCAGCCGGTTTCCCTTCTGTGTGTGAGTCTAGAATGTTCGTCACCTGGTTCTCCTGCTGTTTCCTAGGCAACTTTGTCTATAGGAGCCTGATCCATCATTTGGCCTTCAGGAAAGGATCCCGGCTCTTCCTGCTCTCTTTCAGAAAGCTGCCCAGAATTCTCTGTGAGGCCTGGTTTGGAGTTTATGAAAAGAACCCACCTTAATCTTAACTTACTAGGCCTCTCTCCACCTGTGGTAGCTGGCCAACCAAATCCAGCTTGACTGGGTGCAGAATTGCCCTTACAGTGTCCCATGGATTTGGGGAGGATAGTGACAGCGCTATCCAATGGCAGGAGGTTGAGCTGAACAGTCCTAAATGCCCCCGGCTCAGCACTGCAGGATGGTTCTCTTCAAGGTGGTGTGTCGATGGTCCTGTGAAGCTGGCAGCTTCGCAGCTCTGCAGTGACTTCCCCCTCCCTCCAGATGGATAGCCTCACGTTAATTCCTAGACTCAGCTCAGCCTCATCTCCTCTGCAAAACCTGAATATATGCTCCCAGGAAGACTTTGTCAAATCCCCCCAGCATGGGGCCACGGTGACTTCAAGTTCACCCTCATCACCAGGCAAGTTCATTAGTGAACACCAACAGTGTCCTAGGCACTGGGATGGAGAACTGAAAACCAAGCCTATTTGTTTTCCTTCAGGAGTTTGCATGTATTGAAAGAGACAGAAATACAAACAAGAACAATCAGGGGACTGAATGGATAGGCTGGGTCTTTAAAGATGAGCGGAAATTTACCAGGCAGACAAAGCCGGTAGTGAGGGTAGGGGGTAGGGAGAGAATCGAGGCAAAGGGCTTGGTACTGAAGTCAGATGTCACACCTTATTCTTTAAGTCCAAATTGCTCTCTATTGCTAGGGCCAAATTTGGGTGAGGGTAAGATTAAGTGGCAAATAAAAGCACAGAGGTAGACAGGGCCACACGAGACTCCATTCTTCAGAGCAGGTGACAGGGGAACCATTGCACTATGTTCAGCAGGGTAGAGAGGTTGGATTGGAGTCAGAAATATCACTTCCACCGTCTTGTGAGGCTGAGGTGGTGGAGTCAATGAGGAGTGGGCTCCGTGGACGACAAGGAGGAGCCACTTTGGGGGACAGAGCTGCAGGATTTGCTGAGCCATGTGCTGTGGTGCTGAGGGGAGCCTTTAGAATGGCTCCTAGATGGCTCCTTTGGGAGACCAGGTCCACAGAAGGTAGACCCATTAACAAAGGGCGGGCACTCAGCTATATACCCATGACAGGATGACGACGCTTTGCTCCAGGACGCCGAGATGGAGGGTGTGGACATGTACAAAGATTGCAACCCAGACACCAGCTGAGGTAAGTCAGCCTCTGAAAATATGGATAAGATTTGAAGAATCTCAGTCTGATTGGAATTCACATTTCTTGACCCGTGGAAGGTCATACCCCCTCTCTTCTGCCTCCTGGATTTCTATGGATTCTCAGGTTTAGATTCCCTTGGTCACTTCTGGCTCTGAGTGAACTCATTCCATTTATGGTCACCCTCGCCATGCCAGGCTCATGGTCTGTCCATCAACAGGTTGGCCCCATTGCCCCTTTCCTTACTGAGGAGAAGCCAGTCACTCATGCAAGGCTTTGTGCGCATGGCTGACTTTACACACAAGATGTGGGGAGTTGGAGGGGGTTCGTCAGAGAGGTGCAAAGAGCGAACAGCCTTAGATTGCCTCTCAGATCTTCTCATTTTAAAAAGTCCTTTGGGGCGCCTCAAGGACAGCCGTTTCACTGCGGGTACCTTTCCATCTAGCCCTTCATTCTCTCAGCACCTTGTTGATTATACTTGCTGCCAGTGCTGTGCTCCCGCCCCCCACCCCTAATTATTTCAGGAAGTTTCAAATTCTTCTTATGCTCCATTGCAGCAAGAGCTCCTTCCAACCCTGTTTGAGCTCAGCCCTAGGCCCATCTTTCATTCCTGAAACCATCAAGTTCCTGTTTGAGTAAAAGACCAGATTTAGATGAATACCATCCCCTCTGTTTAGAGCGTAATTGTAATTTTAGTTTTAAATATCATTTTTTTTTCAATATTACGTTCTTTGAAAATCATTTTTCTCAATTAATGTCTCCCATCTCTGCTCCCAGCCTCCCTGGTAAACTTCGTTCTTTCATAGCCAGAAACTCAAGGTGACGAGTTGGGCCACTGCTGTCCGGAGTCCCTTTGTGTGGATAGGGCCAGCCCCTCATGGCTCCTTGCTTCTCTACCTGCTGCCTGTGCCCTTTCCCCATCAATCTGATGGCTGTTCAGTGCTATTCTTCAGTCTCTCCTGATGAGACCATGCTCCTGACGGGAGGTGGCTGAAATTAGGAGGAGGGGCTGATGGACTGGGGAGGGCATTTCTTCTTCACAAAGAGCCTTGTTCATTCATAATCTTCATCCTAAACCCATTCTGAAGAACATCCTTGCCCTCGTTCCCAGCACTTGATACTGGCACCGGTATCATTTCTTATATGACTCTGCCAGGCATATCTTTCTTTCAGGTTCATCCCAGGACACCATGGCTGTGGAAATGGGAGGGTTCCGGCACCAGGAACGCTAAGGACCTACTGGGATCTCTTTGAGGGGTGAGTGGTGTGGGCGGCGGGGATGCCTTCCTGCATGCTCCAACCAGGCCATGAGTCCTCCTGTCTGTCCATCCATCCAGGAGACAACCTTTGCTGTTGTCAGAAACTGCCTGTCCCCGGCATTTGGCACTCAAGAGAGCGGTGAGCAATTATGTCCCCACCACATTCATAGTCCAGTGCAAAAAGACCCAAACAGATAAATCACTGTAAAATGTGCCAAGAGCGCCACCTACAGATGCAGAGGAGGGCCAACACGGTGGGGTCTGGCTGTTGGAACAGGAGTGGTAGTGGAGAGTACATTCTAGGTGCAAAGACTACAAGTGTCACACAAGCAGCTGTGATTAGGACACTGGGTGCCCAACGTGACAGGAGCCTGGACTTGGAGGCTGTGGCAGACTACCACAGACGTTAGTGCTAGGAGTTCCAATTCCACCCAGAGGCCCATGGGTCTCCATTAGTGGGAATGATGGGACTTGGGTTTCATAAAGTATACTCGGCAGCAAAGCAGATAAGTCCTGGGGCCAAGGGAAGCAGTTAGTAAGGACACCGGACTCCACATCCAGCCCTCACTCTATTGCAAGTTCATGAAGACCAAACCTATGGCTGCTGTGTTTGTTGTTCACCCCTATTCCGAGCCCTGAGAAATCTTAGCGTTATGGACTGAATGTTCGTGTCTCCCCAAGTTTATGCTGAAATCTAACCCCCAATGTGATGGCATATGAGGGTGAGGCTTTTGGGAAATGATGAGGTTGACGGTGGAGCCATGAATGGTATCAGTGCCCTTATAAAAAACATCCCAGAGAGCTCTTCCTTCTGCCACATGAGGACACAGCAAGAAGACATCTCTGAATCTATGAACCAGGAAGCAGGCCTTCACCAGACAGCAGATCTGCTGGCACCTTGAGCTTGGACTTTCCAGCCTCTAGAATTATGAGAAATAAATGTTTGTGGTTCAAGCCCCTCAGTCCATGGTTATAGCAGCTTGAACGCCGGCAGGTGAGGCAGCCTGGGACAGGCTGGGCTCCTTGTAAACACCTGTTCCAGGTGTCGCACGCCATGGGACACAGGATTAGAAGTGAGGGGGAAGACCCAGGCCTGGCATGGGTGCCGTCAGTGCGCTAACAGAATGAGCTGCGGCCACGGCAGGGACCTGACCTTCGCATCATTCAGGAGTGGCTGTACTTTTCTGCTGAGCTCACTTGGCTCTTTCTGACAGGCATCGCCTTTGATTCCTCAGGCTCCTGAAGGGCAGCAATAATGAGACAGGTCAGGGGACAACTCATCTTTGGGCCTAGTGGATGGCCAGACCTCCACTTGTAGTCTGGCCCACTGGCCACACCTCCCTGGTGACCCTCTGAGCTCCTGCCTTTATGGCTGTGAGGGTGACAGTGAGGTCACTTTGAGACTGGGAGACAGGGGTCCCCAAGTTCTGTGTTCTTAAGGGAGAAGGAAAATAACTCTTGGACCAGACAGCGTTTGATTGGATTAAAAAAAGTGTATTGGATTTCCAATACTAAATAAAAACATGAAAATGTTTTTTAAAAAGCCATAGAGTTTACAGCATCAACTACAGAAAAGGCCAAACAAGTGTGTACAGCAGCTCGTCCCCAGCAGCCCTCCAGGCCCCTCCAGCAGGCAACAAGGCAATGACACATTTGTTCCAAATCCCCCTGAAGGAAGCTGCTGAGCAGCCACTCAACTAGGACGTTACAAGACACGCGATGGTTTCATTTCGAAAATCACAGGACATGTAAGAAAATGTATTAAATTGTGAAAAGGTGCAATACAGAATAGCTTTCCTTTTTCTTAATTTAAAAAAATCCCCAACTTTGAGCAGTTACTTTATTTAAAAATAGGCCCCCCACCCGCCCCAGCTCTGTGGCAGTGTCCAGGTACCAAGGCCCTGAGGTAACAGAAGTGTCAGGGTTCGCGGGAGGGAATGCCCTGAATACCGAGCATGTTTCTTTGGGCGAAAGGGAAGACAGCTTCTGGGGAATCTAGCCCTCCTGGTGTCCAGGGTGCTCGGAGTGCTCTTTTCAGGATCAGTTTAAGTGCGCTGGCTTTCCGGAACCCTGCCTGGCACTGTCCTCTGTGACCAGCCAGCATGGCAGCAGGAGTTCCAGCATTGCACTTTTCATTGCCCCAAAATAATAAATACGAAGCGTTCATCATCTAGAAAAGCAAACGTGTGAGAAGACCTAAAAAGGGGAAATGACCAATGCACAAAGGCAAGTGGGATGCCCGTGGGGCTGAGCCGTGCTCAGGGCAAGAGGGCTGGGGTCCCCACTGGAGACCTCAGCAGCTGACCTCGTCTTGGCTACAGAACCACAGGCCGATCCGCCCTCTACACTGCCTTCCACACGCTCCTCCGGGGATTTGTTGGGGAGTAGAGGAAGATGTCTGAGGGTCAGTCCTGTATTTTTTCATAATATAGTCTTCATATTAAAAAGAAAAACACCTCAGCTTCTTACTTTTCTAAGAAAAACAAGACAAGAACTATTTGCAAAGGCAAAGGCTTCTGTGTGTGGCCAGGCCACTCAGTTTACCTCAGAAACCTCCTGCCGCCCTGTTCGAACCAGCGGCGTGGCTGAGCTGCTTGGATGCAGGAAGCGGCAGCTGCCTCCTGTGTCCCTCTCTGCTCTTTCCCCTGCCACCTAAAGAACACTGTTCGGAAAGAAGCGGGGAGCCTCCTGGGTACTGCGGCCCCTGCCTACCTCATTCTTGCTAATGCTTTTACTAAGGAAACATGGAGGTGAGAGCTGGACTGGCTGAGGACAGGAACTGGAGAGAAGCAAGGAATCCTAAGTGGAAACAAAGTTCCTTCCTTAACCTTCAACTCCCCAAAGGGAACACATGACAACAGCAGGAAAGGGTCTCTGTCTTTTTCTCTGGTTTCCCAGGAACATGGTCAAGCTCTTGCCCTGTTCCGCACCATTCCTGCAAATGGAAAGACAGCACCTGACCGCTCAACATGGACATTCCCATCAGGACCTGACCCAGACATCTAACTCCTCGAACCCACCTATTGCACAGAAAAAATTTTAAACTAGATCCAAATGAAACTCCAGTTGCAACTTAATGACAATAGAGATGGGCATGCCAGGAAAGTACAATAAAGTAGATGCTTCCATTCTCTGCAGGCTTCTGGAAGAAAGTACAATGACTGAAACATTCACAGGACCTCAGCAGCCCCTCCATTTCCTATTCCCAACCCCCCAGCCCACCCCCACCCCAATACTGAAACTGCACAGAAGCAACAAACAAGTCTTTTCAATGTTACATATCATTCAAATAGATCTGTAATCTCACAGTGATGAGAGGAGAAAGTCAGGCCTTTAATAATTATAATAAAAAAATAATAAAAAAGCTTACAAACAGCAATGCAACATTTCCTCCCCCCTCAAAGTGATGAGTTAACAGCTGGTAGAGGATGCAATGACCCAGAATTAACAAATAAAAACAAAAACGAAAAACTAGCCAACCGCTGGAGCAACCCACACTGTCATGACTTTCCATACATAATTCAAACAAGTAGTCAAATGCCAACCACTTGTGGAGAACACCACGGACTTCCTTGGTTTTGATAGTGTTTTTCTTCTGAAGGCAAAATAAAATAGGACACGAATAAAATTGTACATAAATGCCGATGTCTATATTCCATAAAGGCGATGCAGTCGCAGCACGAAGACACAGCCTGACCACAAAGTGAAATGCAGGTTGCACTTCTTGCCTCTTCCCTGGACACGAAATTTTGGCCCATGGTGCCCAGTCCTGCAGGGTATCAGCAGGCAAAGGGAAGCTGCCTTGATAAGGGCTTCTTCCAGGCTGACCAGGAGAAGGCAGGTGGCCATGCCTGGAACCAGCCCCACATGGGGGCCTGGCTGGTCTGCGTGCTCACTCTGTGTTCTCAAGTGCTGTCCTCTCGTCCTCTGTACAATTCCTTGTTTTCAAGGCTAAGTCCCAAGACTTCTAGACTCAGGTCTGGAGTCACGTCCTGGTGAAGGCTGTCATGCTGTCGTGATGGCGTTTAGGTCCTTCATCAGTCCTTCCAGGTGGGCCATCTCTTTGGTCAGCTCATCTGGTTCATAGCTCTACAGAAAAGAGAACACTATTACTGGCTGTGACCCGAGGAGCCATCCAGAAGGAGAGCCCAGAGAGAGTATCAGTGGTCATGAAGAAGAATTTTCACTCAAAAGGCTAACCTTATAATCAGCTCCTTGTTCTGCGTCTGTAGATATGCTTAGGCCGTAGGGAAGGGTGACCTTGAAATTAACTGAAGACTCATCCTCTCTTTTGCTTGTTCTGTCTAAATAACAAATGTAACTGCCTGTAACCCACAGCAACTTTGGAGCTCTGTAACTTCCTGAGGACAAATTAACCAATCGGCCCATGCCAACTAAGCCCTATAAAAGCAAAGCTGCCCCTGAGCTTGGGGCCCAGATCTTCAGAGTGCTAGCTCCTCTGAGATCGCTGGTATAATAAACCTGAGTTCTCCAATTCTCCGAGTGGTGCTTGGTTTCTTGCTGGTCTGATTTTTGCAACATTTCTTCAACGGTCAAACTGCCCTGAGACTGGACTATCGAAAGCCCAGCTGGCCTAGAAGAGTCGGAGATTGCAGAAGGTGCCAAGGTCACTATGCTCCCAAGCCAGCAATCACTCATTTCTTACACTGCAACGTGATTCCCCCAGCACACTCTGCCCAGGGTCACAATGACCTCACAGACCAGCGGCCCCACTGTTCAGCTGTCAACGTCTCAGTCATAGTCAACACAGTTCGTATGTCCCCTGATCTCTGGGCCCCAAGCTTTCTTCCTTAGAGAGCCCTGTACCTGGAAACAGGGAGGCAGAACATGGAGAGGGAAAGATCAAGGAAAGACCCTGTTAATTTTTCATTTGACAGCAGCCACTCAAGCACCCTCCCCTCCAGCATCCTGCTCAGAAAAGGTCATGAAGTGGGACTGAAGGGTGAAAGGACATGTGGATGGTTCAAACCAAGAAAAGAGGACCAGAAAGAGGACAGAACTAAAAAGAAGGTGGCAAGGTAGATAGGGGAAAAAAATCACTAGCTGGGCTGGTGAGACAAGCTATTCCAAGATACACCAGAGTGCGTACGAGAGAAAGTAGATCAAACCCTCGGCACAGTTCCCAGCTCAGAGGAGCTGCTTAGTGCATGTCTGCTAAATGAGCGAATCTGCTTCACATCTCTGGGCCAGCACAGAATGTCAGTGCCACCAGGACACTCAGGCCCTAGGACATGCCCCTAGACATTCTGGCTGAGCTGATGGCACCATGAACTTACACTCTCGGAGTCTTCCAGCATTCTTGTGGTTTCCTGCACTTCAGGGGCACTGGGGACCACCACCGGCATAGGAGGCCGGCTCCTTCCTAAAGTCCCGATAGAGGCCGTCTTCACTGCATGAATGTGATGGTTCAGAGCTGAGGAGAAAGAGCACCTTCAGGGACATGACCGAGACTACTCCTCCCAGACCTTGCAAGGGAACGTATGGTCCAAAGGCTGCTTCAGGGTGTGGGATACACACAGACTGAGTGCAGTGACCCTACTCTGAAAAGGCACTGGAACAAGATGGAAGGAGAAACAAAGTGGGGCATCTAAGGGCCAGAGAAAATATTCTGTTTGGCTTTAAAAAACTAATCTCCTAATGTTAGGAGATTAGGTTTACGGCTAGTGTTAGGGTTAGGGTTAGGGTTAGGGTTAGGGTTAGGGTTAGGGTTAGTGTTAGAGTTAGGACTAGGGCTAGGTTTAGAATTAGAGTTAGAGTTAGGGTTAGGATTAGGGTTAGGGATAGTGTTAGGGGTAGAGTTAGGGTTAGCGTTAGGGTTAGGGTTAGGGTTAGGGTTAGGTTTACGCTAGTGTTAGGGTTAGGGTTAGGGTTAGGTTTAGGGTTAGGGTTAGGGTTAGGATTAGGTTGAGTGTTAGGGTTAGGGTTAGGATGAGATATAGAGCTAGGCTTAGGGTTAGGATAAGGGTTAGGGCTAGGTTAGGCCTAGTGTTAATTTAGAGTTAGAGTTTGCATTAGGCCAATGGTTAGAAATACGGTTAGGTTTAGGTTTTAGATTAGGACTGTGGCTAGGGTTAGCATTAGTGTCTCAAAAGGTAGTGGTCCATGGACCCCTTGCAGGATGTCTGGGAGGTCAAAATTCTTTTCATAATAACACTGAGACATGTTTTGCTTTTATACTTATTGTATAAAATGCTTGAGCATTAGCAGAAATTAAGGGAATGGCAACAAACTGTAAAGTCATTCAGTGACACACACTTGCAACTTAAAAAATAGTTTAACTTAAGATCATCCTTAATAAAACAGCAAAAATTATTTCATTAAACCTCAACCTTGACTACACATCTTTTAAATATCCTGTAACAAAATAGAAATTAGGCATGAAGTACTTCTGCTATATACCAGAGTATGACGGCTATCTTATATATATAGCACGTGTGAGAGCCCACGTTGTGAGCTGCACTGTCATGTTTATCAATGTTAGTTCAAGGAACTTGACGAATCAGTTATTTGGACTTGAGAATTTGGTGACATTGTTTTAGAAAACAAGTGAAGTAAGCCAGTGATTTAAAGGAAAAACAAAGGACAATATTTTATTGCCAATGATAAAATTTAAGTTTCAAGTGAAAATTAAAATTTTGAAAACCTTTTATCTGCCACCATGAGCTTGAGAGCCTCCCAATATGTGCAGACTTTGATAGTAATGTATGTATTTTTAGATATTGTATAATGAAATGTATCAAGATTTGGGGGATCTTCATAACTTAGCAAACCAGTATTTTCCAAATTACCAATGTGTGATGTTTAATACTGCGTATTTAAAGTACAAGACAGATGGATTTTAATGGAAGGAGTATGAATAGTTCATGGATATGGTTTATTACAAACCAATCTATAAGAAACTATAGCCTGTCGAGTTTTGCTGTAATAACAAAAAAGAATATCCAGTTATCTGAAAAAATTATAAAAATACTTTTCCCTCATCCAACTACATATTTGTGAGGCCAGATATTCTTCTTTTACTTCAACCAAACCAACATATTACAAAAGATTGAATGCAGAGGCAGGTATGAGACAAGAGCTGCCTTCTATTCAGCCAGACATTAAAGAGATTTGCAAAAATATAAGACAATGTCACCCTTCTCACTGTATTTTTGTTTTAAAATAGTTACTTTTCATAAAAAAATATGCTATTAATCTTAACACGATGGATGTCTTACTATTTTTAACTGAATTAATGAAAGTTTAAAAATTTCTTGGTTTTAATTTCTAATACAGTAAATACTGAAGAAATGCTCTTTTGTGGCCTCGATAACTTTTAAGAGTATAAAGGGGTCCTGAGACTAAAGCTTGAAAATATGACTTATTCTGAAACAAACCACCATAAAAATAATGGGGAAAAAAGTAGGAGTCAGAGAACTTTCGCTGAGCTGTGTGAACTCCAAGAACTCCCTCCCATCTCCAGGGTTCATTTCCCAAGTTCCTCCATATTTTAAGCCTGTAGGAATCCTATGGCGAGAGGCAATTCTGGGAGGCTAGCAGACTAGATCCTGACCTCATACCATGACACTGGATTTTATCACCAAGGATTCTGCACCCAAAACACAATTCAAAAAGTCAGGCATGGCTCCCCACCAAATCATTCTCTGGTTTGTACGCATTCCCAAAGGAGGGAAGCCACATCCTCCCAGACAGGGCCAGTGACATCCTGCTACTCTCAATTGTTGAAATAAGCTCAGGAGATATTTGCCTTCTTATTCTTGAAAGAGGTGACTTTTGCCATAAGCCAGGGACAATCTGTCCCTCCAGCGGTGCTGCTGTCCTCACTCACCTTGCTGGGACAGTAATGGTGTGCTTGGCAGCGCGGGATCATAGGTGGGAGGACCTGGGGGCGGGACTGCCGGCACCGCAAAGCTCTTCAGTGGGTGGGAAGGGCGAACATGGGCTGTAGGAAGACTCTGGCCTGAATCTTCCTCTTGGGAGCTGGCCAAGTAAGAGGAGCTGGTAGCACCTTCAGGATCCTGGTGATCAGTACAGCATGTTTGAGACGAGGAGGCTGGCATGGTGTCAGTGCTGGGGGTATTTCGAACGGATTCTACAGCAGGAAAGTCTGAATGTTAGCATTTTTTAAAAATCATTAAACATATGTGTTTATGTTAAAAACACATAAACATCTCAGGGCTCTTACTACTTTGAAGGGCCCCTAAAACCAGCATAGTAAGTACTTAGGACCAGTACTAGTCAAGGGAACATGGATTAGCAGCACTGTCAAGGCTAAGTTAGAATGGACTAATCTAAGAGTTCCAAACAATTTTGTCAACCAGTTGCTGGAATTTTTTCACCTACACAGGTTTTATAGATTTAAAGTTCTCCTTGGTACTTTCTATGGAGCATATATAAAGGTTTGTAAGATTACTGTCTATTAAGAAGAAGTATGAAGAAAATTAAAAATTTCACTCATTGACTGACGGTCTTAGTGACTGGCCTTTCATAGATAACGACATATCAAGTCACCAAGGCTGGCTGGGTGCCTGTAGTACCAGCTCTGCCTGCAAGTCCTGTTGGTGACTGGAGGAGAGGCAAAGCCACGGGCCCTCGAAGGACTGTGCATGGCCTCACCAGAGCAACAGCCTCACAACTCAAGTAAGACCCGGACAACGAAACAGCCCAGAAGTCTGCAAATAGCTTTAAAATTATGCCAGATGAAGGGCATTGGGGGCCAAAGAAAGAAATAGGGGTAGATCTGCTTGGAGAAGGGGAAGACTAAGGAAGAATAAGGTAACAATCTCAAAGTATGTGAAGAGGGGTCAGAGTTGTTTTGGAAGGCAGCATGGCGGTGTAGAAAAAGCACTGGGTTTGGAGTCAGACAGGCCTGGGCTCTAATCTTGGCATACTAGCTGGGTGAACTTGGCAGTCACCGAATCTCTCTGAGTTTCAGTTTCTTCACCTATAAAACAGGGAGAATAACACATAATTCATCGGAGACTGAGAAAATGTAGAAGAAGTGCTATACACAGGGCTTGAATAACTGATAAGGTTCCTTTCTTTGTAAATTACTGAGTGCTTACTCTAAGTCAGAGAGTATGTTAAATGCAGTACATTCATTAGCTCATTCAATCCTCATAGTACTTCAGAAGGTACAGGAAGGGCAGGCATTGCCCAAGGATAGAGTGAGAGCAGGTGGAGCAGGAACCTGAATCCCAAGCCCACACTCTGAACCACCACGCACTACACTGCCCCTCTATGCCCAGTACCACCGTCCCTAGTTCTGCAGGGGCAGAAGTAACATTAAGGCCCAGGGAGACCACATGTGAGGAAAACAATGTGAGCTGGTGCAGACCATCATCCACACCGAGGTGAGGCCTGGAGGACACCACCTCTGGGCAAGAGGCTGCACCAGGTGGCCTGAAGGAGGGGCTGTTCCTTGTTGTGCAACTCCAGAGGGCACCGGGCATACTATGCCTTGAAATTGTGCACCCCCACTGTCCTATGAGGAAAACTGTGCTGCAACAAAAATTTCAGTTGGTAAGGGGCATACTTCCTGACTCAACCTCTCAAAGGGGTTTAAGATACACAAAGTTCACACCAGTCAAGGACCTGGATGAGTGGAAAGTGTTCTTCCTATGTCAAGTGATAGTAACAGTAACTGTCCAAGGAAGAGACAAGTAAATGCTCTCAAGAGCAGGAACTTAGCTCTCTGGCCACATTCTGGTCATGCTGAGCCCATATGCATAGGGCTTGTGGCAACACTGAGCTCCAGAGACACGAGAGAATACAGTAGTAAGAGAACTCTGATCACTTCTAGATACATGTTCTACTTTTCAAACCCATCTTCAGTGACTAACACTAGTTTACCTTCTTTTATTCCCTCTGGTCATTTAAAGCAAGGTATCCGTTAGTAATGCAAATCATTACTTTTTCCTCTCTTCACTTCTGCCTAAGTCCATACAGAATGGAACTTTTACCAACACCTGATGAGGGCAGGTTGGGAGCTTCCATGCTTGGTAGCCTTCATGCACTCTTAAACAGAGGGGAATAAAAAGGCAAATCTGACTGGGAAGACTCTGCAATCCACTCTCAGGCAGGCCAGCATCTTAGTGGTGAGATTCCTTTGCATTACAAATGGAGAAGCAGAGTCAGGCCACAAAACTGCTTTCCTAGAGCAGCTTTGGAGGGTTGCTTTCCAGTCCCTGTTCTTTCTGAGACTGTCAGAGAACTCTGATTCTCCATCCAGCCTCCTGTACACTTGTCTTTTCCTAAAGGCAGGACCCCAAACCTGGGTTTAGAGGGAGACAGTAGGAAGGCCAATTTCAGACATGAGTCCAAGCAGCATTCTCCAAACCAAGTAAAGATCTGAGAGGAGAAAACTCTGGGAGTTCCTGAGCATCCCTTAATAAAGTTCTGATCTTCATTTGATGTTTTGGGTATGTTTATAATTGATCACAATATAAAAAAGCAGGATGTTACTGGTGACCTAAATTTCTAGCATGAAATTTTGAGGTTCTCTTAAAATGGAATTCACTTGAAATTCTTTTATTCCCCAGAACTACGAGAACTTAGTTCTACAAGTAACATAACTATTAACAAATAACTTTCAAATGATGGAAAAAGAGTATGCTGCATATATGAGACATTACTAGATTTGCTTCTTAAAACGGAGGATGGAAATTAATTTTCAATTAATGATGAACAACAGTATCTGTTCCTCTCACTTTCACTATTTCCTCCTTAAAACTGTTTTGATATGTTGTTTCTTAAGGTTTCAAAACTGGGACATGTTTGTCTGGCAATGTGTTTCTTTAAATATACTGCAGATTGTTAGGCTAATTTCCTGCCTGTGCAGCCCTTACTTATTACAATAATCTACTAGGCAAACTGAAGTTTATGATATGCACCAACTCGATGTGGCTGCTGGCCCCACCACCCTGGATGCTGTTCTTACTCTGGTCCATGGCAGAAGTATGGAAAACCTAACATAATAAGTATCTATGGCTGCCCTATGGACCCTCCCAACAGCAGGGTGACGGTAAGGCAAAGCTAACCTCTAGTGCTTGAAAATCACCCAGAATGAGTTTCCTTTCAAACTGGAGGGTTAAAAAAATAAAACTGAAAATGACTGAATTAAGATGCAAGTTGATGGAACAAGGCATGTTTATGTGATTAGAGTTTGTTTGTTTGTTTGTTTTACTAAAACAACACCTAAAACTTTGGGAGAAGAGTGGGGTGAATTTTACAGAAACAAATTTGAGTCAGGAATAGAAATGTTATGATAAATAAATAACACTGAGAAAAATTCCAAATCCTTCTAAGCAGGGCAAGTCCTTCATTTCAGCTTGCCAACTCTTTTGGAATGCTTTCCACCTGGGGCTCGATCCTCATCTCTCACCTGTGGAATTGGCCCTGTCTGAAAGGGACAAGGACGTGCCAATGGGCCATGGGCTGCCTGGGTGGTAGAGATGACTGCGAGCTGGAGAAGCGAGGCTGCTGGAGTGGAAATGATGGTGAGGGTTATCGAGGGAATGGATGGGATGGGCACTAATCACAGCTGTGGATGAATACAAGACAGAGAAATGCTTAACATGCTTGCACAGACACACACAATTACAGTTCAAGAGCAAGGTCACCCCCCACCCCCTCCCATATAGTACAACCACTCCCTTGGTTTTTTTGGTGGCAGCTGGCTGGATTTGGACGAACAGTCATGGACTTTACATTTTTCTTTTAAAAAATCAACATAATCCTGTACATGCATCTCTATATATAAACAGAAAAAAAAAAAAGAGTTTGAGAAATATGTAATCTAAAAGGTCAATGGTGATTATTTTTTGGAAAAGTGTGCTCAAGATTTAAAATTTGAAAAAAATTTTGCTTGATCTATATTTTTTATTCTTCTATAATAAACATGGATTGAATGAATTACTTAAAATATCTATTTTACTAAAATATCTATTTTACTATGTTACAAAATATAAATCCAAAAGGAAAAAATGATGATTTAGGTTTCTATTATTTCTTTCTCCTGCTAAAAAGATAAGTTCCTTCTCCTTTGAGTTTATTCCTAATTCATCCTACCTTTTCTTACTTGTTGAATGGAGCATGCAATAGGTACTTAGGCCGAATGAATAACTGTTTTATCAGTTTTCATATTTTAAAAGGAATGCAAATGGAACCGAAGTCTTATGGTTCAATCTAGTACTAAAAGCATGAAACCCAGGCACCATCTCTTACAATTTCCAGTTTGGGAGCTCAGCCACATCCATTTACATTTTAAAATATACATGGGTCTTTCCTAATTGCCTCTTTCCTTCCCACAATGGCTAAGGAATTCAATTTGCTGCATTTAGCTAACAAATCCAAATTTCCACACAGATATTCCATATACAACTTTCTACGAAGACAAAGCACTTCCTTAATGAGGCTTCATTACTGATCCCAGAGATGGAAATAAACAAAACCATAAGCTTTGGAAAGAAACTTTCCTTAGCTACTCCCTTAAGCAGTTGTAGAACCAGAATATTTAAAATCGAGATAATCAGTTTTAAAGCCCCCAAATAGGCAAAGAGGTGGGGTTGACTAGGAACATAGGGGGATTTTTTTTCCCCCTAAGCAAGGGCTTCATAAACTTTGAATTAAACTTAATCAGCCTTCAAAGCCTGTGATAACATCTTCTGTCACCAATAATCCCCTAGGTCTTTGTGGGGCCACTTGACGTTACACTGGTGAAGAAGATTCTAGACCATTAAACAGATGTGTTTCTTCTCCAGCTGTCTCCTGTCCTGGCCACTGCAAGCAAGCAGGTGACACAGCCAACCAGGGAGCCTTACGCATCACTATCCCTCACCTCCTCAAAGTCTGGGGAACACAACAAGGGCTTTCTCTGCCCTCAAGAACCAGAAGGCTCAGGTGGTCCTTTGCAAAATAAACCACAAGTTGGAAAAGCTGGCTGAGGAGGATTCTCAGCGTAGTTTGGGAGTCAGTGTCTCTTCTACAGGAAGACTGGAAGTTTTCAGGAGCGAGGTGCTTCAGAATCAGTGTTTTCCAGAATTAAGGCTAGTATGAGGGAAATGGGCCTTTCGATTTTTACCTAGGAACTGCAACTTGAAAGCATTCTAGGTATAGAGAACTCTCTTACACACACACAAAAAACAAAATCGAGTTCTCCCTTTTTAAAGGCATTTCTAGTCTTTCCAAAAGAAATAAATAAAATATAAAACAATGTGAAAGTGCCTGCCTAGAATAGAGGTGCCAATCATCAGCTGTTAGCTGAATCAGAACCCGAGGCTTCTGTGCAAGGCCTTCCTGGCAGCGTTCAGCCGTTTAAGGTCAAGGTAAGTGGCTGACGAATACAGACACCAGGGCATCCCAATTTCTAGAAAAGGGCTGTAGCCAGGTAGATCTCTTAAAATGTGAAGATCAAAGTATTCCAGGTACCTGGTTTCAGATTCTTGAATTAAAAATTCCACTCACCCGCCCAACTGTTGAGGCACAAATTAAATAAAATTGCAAATCTATCATAAGACTCCTATCCCAGCACCACCACCAAAAAAAAAAAAAAAAAAAATGATATCAATAGGTACAAAATATCTTTTCTCCTTAACATATTTAAAAGTAACATATCTAGGAAGAGGAATTGTCAAATTTTCTAAGTTTTAAAAATAAGCCAGTCAGGCAAAACCTAAAGTCTCATACAAAAACAAATTAGCTGTCAGGCTACCATCTTCTTATAAATCAAAAACAACTGGTGTGAATTAATTTACTCTTTTTGGGCATTTTCGTTTTTAACACTGGGGATCCTGTTGTAAGAGGGAAACCGTGGTTTTCCCCTGCACACTTCCAAGTGCAGGCCTTTCTTTTCATCATGAACCTGAAGCATAAAGTACTTTGTGCAGAAATGACCTATTAATAAAATGGCTCTTACTTTTTCAAAGCTGATTTTTAGAATTCTGTGTTTATAATCATTGTGCACAGTGAGTGTGAGAGAGCGTGTGTGTGTGCGGAGATTCACACAATCAGGGGTTCCATTAGTCTCCAAGTATAGGGTTCCATGGTGTACCTTTGTGCGTGTAAAGTATCTGTGATTGTATCTCTTTCACTTGCTGACAGAGAGATGGCTGAGAGTTCTGAAATGGGACACCTTTCAAGAAACAAATAAAAAAATCCAAAGTCTCATTTAAATTGAAAATTGATCTTTCCAGATTTGTATCTAGTTATCTAAAAGTGTTGAGGCTTCCTGGTCTACTGTTCAAGTGAGAGCAACTACTTCAAGATCAGATAGTTTATAAAACTTGATGTTAATAAGCAGGTAGCTTCTTATCACTGTAGGATGGTACAGGAAACCCTAGACTGGACATCCCAGTGTGCCAGCTAGTTTGAAAGGCTTCCCTACCTTGAAAACAGTTACAAAGGAGAAGACACAGTTTGAAAAAAAGAACTGGTTTGTCCCATTGCTTTTTGGCTTTTAATCATGATATTTAACTTATTTTGAATTTTGAATATTATTATACACGAGGTTGAGCAACTTTTATGCTTATCATACAGGAGGCATGGATCAAATAAGGCTGAAAAATATTGCTTTAAAAACTCCATACTGTCAACTTCAAACTCCACTAAAATATAAAATCTATCAATTAAAAAAATTCCACAGGTGCCTATCAACACTGAGTATGTATCAGGAAGCCTAATACTTCCTAGAACACTCACATCTGGCCATCCTTACCCCGGCTGTGATAAATGCTTCCTCATCTCTCCAGCAAGACATGTTATAAACTTTTAGGGAGACTGGTTACTTCCCTATTCTTGGGAGACTGGGAAATTGGCTTTTAAGTTTCTTTACCCTGTAAAGAAGCTAGTCTCAATAATATTAATTGCAAAATATGGCAACTGTTTGATTCTTCTTCCCTCAAGGTGACAAATCTTTGGTAGGTTATCTTTTATGTCAGGATCAAGTGAAGTCAAGGAGGATCATTCATAGTCGGTTCCCAATATGACAATATACTGGCAACACTAGAGAAAAGAGAAGCTTTTAACATACGCTGGGGTGGCTGGGAGTCAAAGGGCATCATCATTTTTGGTCTCATTCCTCTCCTTCCAGCCAGTGTAGACATGCTGTCCTCTGATTCATGCCCTAGACATCAAATACGGTGATTAGTTACGAGCGTGTACCCTAGGCTACTGAACAACCTCAGCAGTAAAACATTTCTAGTAGGGGATTCAGGACTTACAGACAAGAAAATGGGAAAAGGTGTTTCTGCAGGAAGTAAAATAAAGAGGAAAATGATCATGAGAGTACTACTCTCTGTTGAGAGTCAATGCATGTTTAATGTGGTGTCTGTAAGAGCATCCAGACCAACAAGATTCTGAACACCACAATGACAGCTGGCCTCCAACTGAAGGACAGAATGAGATGCACACAGGTCTAAGTTGTCTCAAATACTTGAGTGTCAAGCTGGTGAAGCATGACGAGAGACCTAAAAGATCTAGAAGATGTCTCGTCTGGGTACAGAACCTCTGATGTTGACCAAATCCCAGAACATACACGTCTTTCAACCTAACCTTGTATAGGAATCACCCAATTTAAGGCAACCTGATAAAATGGAAAATGATTTAAGCATTTAGAGAAAATCCGCACCTCTGTAAGAATTCCGCCTTTGATGGATGTTGCTGTCCATCGAATTGTCGACAGGTGTGATATCTTGAGAGTTACGAGGAATCGGAGTATCAGTCATGATGGGGTTTGGGTCTGGGGACTTATCGATGGGTTTCAGCTCCAGTCTTTCGTGATGGATCCAGAGGTCTGGGGGTTTCACATCTTTGGAGTTCCCTTTGTACTTATGGGAGCCATTCACTGATTTACAGGCTGCTCGTTTCCTAGGCACAAAAGAAACAGAATTTTTTTTTCAAGTAACTCTTTTAAACATATTTGTCAAAAGGTCCGAATGATTAAAATTACCCTTCTGAGCGATAACTTCAAGCAAAGGCAGAAACTAAACATGAACAAAGAAAAGAAAACGGAGGAAAGAAGTTTATGTCTGGGAACAGTAAATGTATCTTCTCTTTGTCCACATATATTTAGAGATATATACAAGGGCATATTTGAATATTGTCTTGTGAGATTTTTTGAGTATCACGAGATTAGACAGCATTTTAAAACTCTAAAGCAGAAAGTTCCTCCTTAAGCTTCCAATCAATAAAGGACAACAATCGCTAGAAATATAACAACAGAGTAGAGTTAGAGTCTATGGCTTATAAAGGAGCGGGGAACAATGTTTTATTTATTTTTAAATTAAATTTATTGGGGTAACACTGGTTAATAACGTTATAAAAGTTTCAGGTACAGTTTTACATACAACTAGATACTTTATTGTGTGCTCACCGCCCAAAGTCTAGTCTCCTTCCATCACTATATGTTAAACCGCCTTTACCCTCTTCATTTTCCCCCCATTCCCTGTTCCCCTCTGGTAATCATCATTCTGTTGCCTATACCTTTGAGTTCGTTTATTTTGTTTGAACAACATTTTAGGTCACCCAAACTCAGGATATCAACTGAGTAACTCAAGAATGCAAATAAAAGTGTCTATTTCTCTGTGCCTTAGTTTCTCTATTAAGCCACCCATCCATTTAATAAGGTACCTACTACATGTCCGACTCTGTGCTAGAATTCTGTGCCCTCAGCACCTGGTCGACTGAGGAAGAGACACACTGAACTATTATATTAAAATGCCCGGAGTCTAGTGAAATGCTGAGCATTACAGTAACCTCTTAATGGCTGGATATAAAATAGATAGGAAAAACCAGGAAGAAGAATCACATGTAAGCTAACACCTAAAGGGGGCAGGGCAGAAGCAGCATTCCTGGTAGTGAAATCGGCATATGTCAAAGCCCTGAAGTGAGGCACAATGGCCTGTCTACCAGAGGGACCGTACGGTGTCCTGAGTGGAGAGAGCACAGTAACCCATGGGGATGTAGAGAAGGCAGTCAGTGATCAGATCGCAAAAGGGTTTTAGGGCTATGCCAGGAGTCTGAACTTCCCTGAGTCATGAGAAACCACTAAACGGTTTTAAGCGTGAGAGTAAGATCAATTTTGAGTTAAAAATTTACACTCTCTGTGGTGTGAAGAAGGGATTTCAGGGGTAGAGAACAGAACAGGAGACCTGCTAGGATGTGCTTCAATAACCTCAGCCATGACTGATGGTGGCCTGGGACAGTGGAAATGGAGCAGGGAGGCAGATTTGACTTGCTTAGGAGCAGGAACTGATAAATCTTGGTGAATAAATGGGTGTGAGGTGGTATAGGAATAAAGAGGCAAGAGGAATACAACATGATATCGAGGTTTTTGGCTTAAGTCATTTACTTACATTGGGAATAATACGACAGAAAGAGGTTTGACAGAAAAGATTATAAATTCTGTTTTGGATATGCCTAGTGCCTCTGAGACCTACAAAAGGAAATGCAGAAGAGGCAATTTTGGTGAAGCAGTAGGGGCAGAATTCAGATTAGAAAAGACTGAAGCATGAGTAGGCAGTGAAAGAATGGATGAGATTGGATAAGTATTCAAGAAATTTTGTGGTGAAGGGAAAGACAGGGATTTGTAGGCAGCTGGTGGTAAGGCTCATGCAGCAGAGGAAGGGTTATAATTATAATTATTTCTTAATTAATTATTTCTTAACATGGAAGAAATCTGAGAACATTTCAATGCTAAAGGGACAGAGCCAACTGAGAGTAAGAGGTTAGCTATCCTGGAGAGAGAGACAACAGTAAGTACAAAGCCTGAGAAAGAAAGGACACACTGAGATCCAGAGGCTACATGAGGAACTGGCTTCAGACAGGAGGAAGGACACGTAGGGAAGGGGGAGATGATTATTCCCAGTGTAGAAGGTTTCTAGATGTAACGGCAGTATGCTGAGGTAACACTGTTGAGAGTGAGGGACCACAGAGGAACGCGCTGAAGAACAGTGAGGGGCTGGACTCGCCATGCTGTCAACTCTGAGGTTCTCTGAGTCTGTAAACAGCTATAATTGAAAGGGGAAGTACTACAGGTGTTAGAGAGGAGGAACTCACCTATTTTTCAGGTCAATGGAAAGCGGGTGTCTGGGGAAGGAGGAGGGGCAACACCCTCTGCAGGCCGATACAATTCCTTCAGCAAAGGGACCTATGTTTGTAGGCCTTACAGATTCACATACAGAATACAGAGCCCATTACCAACCCATTTTCCTACCTCTGTACCTGAAGACTAAGTACTTTATTGTTTGTTTATTTTGAATTTTAAATCTCCCAAAGCACTTAGGAATTACGTCATTTTGGTTTTTTTAGGCTCTTAAATAATGATCTCAAGATTTCTAAAACTAGATATAAAATCAACTTCATAAAGACAAGTAAATGTGAAATGCTGAACAAAGAAGCTTGCAGAAAAGTTCAGAAAAAGGCTTTTAAGAGAAATCGTTTTCCATAATCAAAAGTAGATAGAGCTGATCAGGAGAATCAATGATCAGGTGCCTTATAAAAGCAGTCCCCATTTTTTTGGAAAAGTGTGATGCAATGCAAGCTATAGAAAGCTATTTTATTTGGGCAAAAGCAAGATTAAAAACATCACAAAGCGTATAGAAAATGACCTAAAGCCATTCCTAAAAGCAGTTAAATAGTAGCTTGTACTTGTCCTCTATATTGAAAACACATTTATTGTTATTAAATACATACATCCTGGCCTTGGGCAGGCCAAGTCTGATGGATAATCACAGACATGAATTTCTCTTTCTTTTTTATGGAGCAAGCAATACCTCCCATTTTATATTCTTTTAGGATACTGCAATTAAAGCCATTTTATTGCTCACATTGTGTTTTTGCTATTAGAGTAACTCAGGAATCTCTTTTTTTTTAATGCTGCCACACTGCCAGATATATGAGGTGAATGTGATCTAGTGTTTAGAAGTCTCTTAAGCTCTGGAGTGCAAGCTGTTATCAAGCTCTATGTAGCTGAATCACCACACTGTCTGCTCTAGACAATGAGCCTCAAGCCTAAATATCCCAGAGGAGTTTAGGGCTAGCAGCCACCTGACCTCTCTGCAAATCTGGTATGCTGATTATAAATGATCCTTTCTTATTCATGAATCCCCTTTCTCCCACCCCAGCTCCCGTGCATACCAACCTCAACTTCCACACTAGGGAACACTTCTTTAAAAATATTCTTAAACTTAGATTTGGAATAAGAGGCCTATGGTCTTCTTCCATGTCAGCTGGTATTTGTGCCACGAAACAGTCTATGTCTACAAACTCCTGTGCACCCGGTTCACTGTGTGCATAAACAGACAGTGCTCCAAAGGGGCTACCAGCAAAACTGGGCGCTGTCTACTTTCCTCTCCAGATCTCTCCTCTACTTGGCTCTGTGACTTGAGAGGTTGAATTAAATGAACTTTACCTACTTGGCAATGCTGCCCTTGGCTTCCAGTTGGGTTTGGCCAGTAGAAGGCATAGGCAAGAGACTGGAGGGTCAGAGGTGTTTTTTCTCCGCAGTTCTCCTTGCTGGGCTAGAGGCTGTCAGTGGCTCCATTCTTACCACCACACAGCTCCTGTCAGAAGCTTTCTTCTACTTCTTCAGATCTCTGAAAACAGCTCTCTCTTCTTCAGAAAGGATTCTTGCTCTTTCAGGCTGAGGTGACATCACTGTCACCACTTAAGGTGGCTGATCATTGCTGCCTACTTTCCTAATCCCACCTAGAACTTTGCAAGTGGTCCCTTCATTAAACTCTCTTTCACCCCTTTAAAGTGTGCTATCTACTTCCCGACAGGCCCCTGACTCATCATATACATTTATAAGAGGAGCCACTCTGCATTTCCTATAAAAATATTTATGACATCACTTTTCATTTATGTTTTAACTCTGTGTGCAACTCCATGCACAGAAGTCACAAAGAAGCAAAAGAACAGATACCAAAAATCCTTGGGCTACATCTGGGGCACCTTACTTTTTCTGATGAGAGGTGGTGCGCCTGGTACAAAAGACAGCGATGATCACGACCACCACAATGGTGATGACACCAACTGAGACGATGATGACCAGTAGCATATTACTATCCAGAGGAGAGGTGGGACTTCCATGGGGGCTGTTACTGCCTAGAGAGGGAAGAAAGGTATGTTGGTTAGTGTTAGAGAATTCTAAAAATGCATACAATCAGGCTGTATAAGCTTCATGTATAGACAGTTTATGTGAGCTTCTTTATAATACTCATCACCAAGCCTTATATAAGTGTCTCATAAACATGGCTATCTCCTCTAGAAAGCTGAGTTTTTGCCTTATGAACATTTCTCAGCACAGTGCCTTGTACAAAGGTGGTGTTCAATTAAGGCTTCTGAAATTATACTGAACATTACACTTGGAGAAATAAAGGGTTTGACCCTCTGGTATCTTATGTTATACATAAATTCATCTTGAAAAGCACCATTTGTAAATCATTTAGTTTTCTGACTTTCAAAGTCATTTTTAAAATGTGCATTCAAAGCAAGCAAGTTTTTATTCCTCAAAATATGTCTGGATGTCTGAGATCACAAAAAACTACTTGAAAAATAAAGTCTCTCTGTTTTTATAGTCTATGCAGAGTTAACTCTCATATTCCATTTCAGAAAAAAGTACGTGTGTGTGTGTGTATATGTATGTATGTATATGTGTATATCTATCTATCTATCTATCTATCTATCTATCTATCTAGATAGATAGATATGCATTAATTAGACAAATACGTATTGTGTGGTTACTATGCGCCAGACATTGTTCTAGGCCTAAAGATGCAACAGTGATCAGCAAAGATGTGAAGGTAGGGGTGGGGGCAGACAATAAACAATAAGAAATTATTGGTGGTAATGAGTGCTATGAAAAAATAAAATGAGAAGGTATAATACAGTGATTGGGTGGCTATTTTATGTTGAGTGGTTGGAAAAAGCTTCCAGGAGAAGATGGCATTTGAGTGGAGATTTGAATGACAAGAGAGATCTCATAATACAAAGGCCTGGAGGAAAAACATTCCAGAGACAGGGAATAGCTAGTAAATGGATCCTAAAGCAGAAATGATATGTTCTAAGGGTGTTCAAGGAAAAGAAAAGTAGCCATTGTTGCTTAAGCAGAGAGAGATATGCAAAGTTAGAGGAAAGGAAGTTGAGATAAGGCTGGAGAGGTATGCAGAAGCCAGAGCATTTAGGACATTGAGGGAATTTAGTTCTTATTTCCCCATTGCTTACAGAATGAGGTCCAAGCTCTTGATCAAGGTCTTTTGTAATCTAAAGGTTTTCCTTTTTCATTTTCTGCAACATTTCTTTGCTTCCCATACCATTATAGAAGTTATGCATGCTCACATTAAAAAATATGTAACCATACAGATATAATCACCATGGATATTTGGTATCTTTCCTTATAGTTTCTCTTTCACCTTTCTAACAATCAGAGCTGTATATAATGACATAATGGCATGAGCTGCATTCCAAGTAATGAATGTTTAGTCACTAGAAGTGCCTAGGAAGAGTCAACCTACCCAGTCTAGGATATTGCGAAAGAAATTCCTACCATGAAGGCATAGCCTGTGAATCCGTGTTTTTAGAAAAGCTCCTTTAGTGATTCTCATATACTTCCAGGTTTATAAATTTATAATCTAATCTAAATTGTATTTATTGTGGGAATCACTTCCATAATACAGGATTAGCTGACCTTCCAACTTTTGATTCTGTGATTTTATAGGCTATATCTAAGCACAGTGCAAAATCTGGGCTGACTTAGGAAGGCTTAAGAGCTTATTCTTCTACATTTGGTTCAATCTTTTTTATCCTTTTCTTAGAAAAAGGTAAGCAGACAGACAACTCAAATTGTACACAATGACCTTCAATGATATAACATTTTTATGTATGGGAAAGACTACAGAATTAGGGGCCAGTAAAATTAGAACATATCTGGGCTTTATAAGAGCGTTCATTAACAAGATTACAGATCTACTGGGTGGGATACGTAGTGGGGCAGGCACTGCAAATAAGAGGCTGGGGAGCTAGGGGCTGGGAGGAAAGCAGAGGAGGTGGTGGTGGTGGTTCTTCCCTGCAGTTTACAGAGATAAATCTCCATTTTATTGTATTTGACCTTTCACTTCGGAGCTGGTCAAAAGCTCCCTTCCAAGTGAGGTCTCAAAGGGCGCACTGACCCTCCTACCCCGAACAATGAGAGGACATTATCACCTGGACTACTGCAATAGCTTCCCAACCATTCTTTTCCAACTTTATACTTACTTAGTCCCCAAATCATTATTCCCTGTCACCAGAGTAATAACAATATATACTCAATAAATGGAAGTCGTAGTTTACTAGTTATCGGCCATCTCATGTATGTTTTTCACAGGATGAAGCTCATATTTCTTAGCACTGCTACCTGAGCGTTTGATAGGCTGGTTCTAACCAATCTTCTCTAATCTGGGACTCTATGTCCTGCCTCTAGGCAGTGTGAGGGAGCAGTCTGTTTTATACCATCACGTCTTTGCACATGCTGTTATCGCTTCCTGGAATGTTAAACTTCCTCCTCGACATTTAGCAATCTTCTGTGCATCTTTTAAATTCTGGGTCAGATATCACTTCTACAAAGCTTTCCCTTTTCTCTATTAGACAGTTTGTTACTCATTCCTCTTACTCCCATAGCCCATTACATAGAATCTGAACCTTTAAAAATATGTGTAAATGAATGAATGAATGAATGAATGCATACATGAAAGAAAAAATAACAGAAATAATTACTTTCCTCACAGCCTTAAATATTACATGCTGTGGCCAGCATGTAAATGTAACATATGCACCCCAAGAGAAGAAAACTCTAGAACTCAAAGCCTAAACATTTCTTGAAGTGTGCAAGTTTGTCTGGTTCTCCAAAGAATAGGCTGATTTCACTGAAGTCTGGACAGTACCACTTTTTGTTTAAATAAATAAATGAAGATTAAGAAATCATTTTATTTCCACAATTAGAGTAGGAGTTTCCAGAGGACAGGCCTTTCTCTTTCACGTTTCTCTAGCAGGGGTGATAAGAGTTATTTCTAGTAACTACCTGTGTGGATTTTTGCCAATACCAGATTCCCACATCTGGTATAGAACTGTGCCTTTAAGGCTGAGTGTCAGAGTGGATAAGGCATAATAAGAAGTCAAAGGCCTGGGTTTTGGTTCTAGGACTTCCATAATTAATGCATGGATCCAGGCACATTACTTCTCTTCTGAGTCTCCTAATGTATATAATGGGAATAATGTATTTGTTCTCTTCACTTCATAGTGTTATGAGGATCAAATGTGATCTCATGTGTGAAAGTAATTTACGAATGGTGAAGTCCTGTAGAAAAGTAGATGTCATCATTTAATTAATTAGAAGGCACCAGCTCATAGGATGGTTAGGAGAGTGGGAAGAATTTTTTACAATTCTCAAACCCAAAACACTACAGAAAGTAGTTTGGGGAGAAATGAATAATTCCAAAGCATTTCTTTGGCTTATTTGGGTGATAGCTAATTCCACTGGAGGGTTTATTTTTGAAAACAAGATTCTAATTCTTTTCTAGAGGCAGTGGGCAAAAGGAAGACTTGTTTGCTTAGAATTAGTCTTATTTTAAGTTGGCTATGTGGGGAAACAATTTTATTTATAGATCTTATAATGAACGGGTTTGTAGTAATTCAGCAAACATTTGTCAGAAAAATGCCTAAAGCTAACTCTATTAAATAAAAGGAACTAGGTAACATGCTACAATGTTACCACACATAAGCTATAAAAGACATTTCAAGATGTCCAGCAGAACTGCGTCATGCCCACAGTAGGCCAAAAAAGCCAGGGGAGGGGCTTTACCGCTCATTGGAGGTTTGTAGTCAGATCCTAGGTCTGGAAGCCGGCTTCCTTTTCCTGAAGACCCTGAGGCTGAAGGAGAAAAACATCACATCAGTAGACCCAATCCATTGGTGTGACAAGTCCACTTCACAGCTACTAAGTGTTTTCTACAAAAAAAAAATATTTTCATTTTATTCTGTTCATGAGAAAATGAAGTAGCACATCAACAACAGGAGGAAAGACAGTCTATTTGTGCAAAGCAAACTAAGGTATAGCTTTCTCTGCAATGAGGCATCTGAAAGGCTGACATCCTTTTCTCATCTGTATCTAGTGTGTAACCAGACTGCTACTCGCTGTTCATAATGTGGGAACATACCCATTTCTCTGGCCCAGGAAACAGTTTCTGAAAGGTGGCTCATAGCACTTAATGCAAAAGTAGCTTCTCTGGGAAAAGGAACCAAGGGTACCAGTTTGGTTATCTTCTGTAGTAAAGAACTGGACTCTTCTAAGGGCCCTGGCTATGCTGATCTGGCCTAGCACGGGTCAGTAATGTTTGGCTTTTCTCAAATTATGAAGTTGCCTTTCTAACATAAGGAAGAGGTAATGAGAAGAAAGTGTTAAATCAAGCTATATTCAGAGCCTGCAATGTATGGCCAGTCCTACTGTGGAAGATTTCTTCTGGGATGACTAACAAACCTTTCACCCATACCTAGAAGGGAAAACAGAGTCTTTAGGTTGTACTCTGTGGTTCATTCCCTTAGGCCAAAACCATGGAACCTATGGAACGAAAGCTAGGGACTGCCAGAAGGCTTTCTCACTACATTTCCATACCTTTCAAGATACATGCCCTTATCTTTCACACCATATACCCATACCATCAAAGGAAAATAGGTAAACAAAGTCTTTAAACTGTAATTCATAGAAACTAAGAATGACATATAAACTGAATTCCCCAAACACTTAGGGTCTTTGTCTTGGTCTTTGTCCGTCTTTCAATCCGTCTTTTGTTCTCCCGGTCTTTTCTCTCTGTCCCTCTCCTCTCTTACATTCTCTGCCTCTGAGAGGAGACCACACGCTGACTATGGAGTGTTATTCCTTCTCTAATAAACTTTCCTTTTGAGTCTAACTCTGGCGTGCGCTTGAATTCTTTCTGAGCTCAGTCAGAAAGCTCTACCTCTCTAGGTGCAGGACTTGAATTTCAGCTCAGGATGAAGAAATTCGCCGTTTGCATAATTTCCAAATATAAAGTTGCCCTAAGCAGGAGCAGGAAGGCAAGTGAAGGTTCAAATTGGGGTCTCAGTTCCTTCTCAGTCACCTAAATATCCAAAGATGGATAAACAAAGTCTTCCCTCTAGTTGCTCACAAAGGACAATGTCTCCTAATCCATCATTGTGGAACAAAAGTGAGGCTGCTGACCTTAGGCTTGGGACCACCTCACAAGCAGACCTAAGAAAACACAAATATCAGTGTTTAGAAATTTCTATTCTTGGTCTTGAATTTTGTTCTTCACGTTTATAGAAGAATCTACTTGGGGAAAGCAAATACAAGGAGTCTTTTCCCAATAAAGCAAGGATTTGGGGCCAGAAGGAAGTAGTATCAGAGTTCTCTTGAAGAGGTCTGAAAGAATTGCAGAGTAAAAGCTGCCCCTCAGAGTTAATATAGCACAGTGCTTAAGAGACTGCCTACACTTGAATACTGGCTCCATCTTATACTAACAGTTTGACTTTTGGCAAGTTATTTCTTTTGGGTATTCGTTTCCTCATTGTGAAACAGTGATAATGCTATCCACTTCATAAAACTGTTGTGGGGATTAAATAAATTTAATCCTATAAAATATTTTGAATATTGCCTGACACACAGTAAATGTTCAATAAATATTAACTACTATTATTATAAACATAATAAATCTTTAGGAAAGAATATAATTTTTCTCTTTACAGAGATAGCATAAAGCTTCAGAAAACTTATGAGAATAATTTCTACAAATAAAGCTTGACTAGAAATTCATAAACTAGTTGTGTTTCTATGAGACATTAGAGCTAATGTCAAGTACTTCTATAAATTATCAGACTTGGAAGAAATTAAAGAAATTAAAATCTGAAGGTTTCTGTATGTAGTTCATCTAACACAATAAATCTCGAGACAAAAACAATGTTTTCTATGTTACCAGAAGTTCAAAACCCTGAAAGGTAACAAACAAAAGGGCTTATTCTAGACTTTAACTCACAGTCTCTCTTCAATTGTCCATATTTATTACTCTATTTCTTTACTTCTGATACCATCGTTCCTCCCAAATGGCACACACCTTATGGCAAGTTTCCAGCTATTCTTTTCACTATGATAAAGTCTGGCTGGTAGAGATGACCCAGCATTTATGAGGCTCTTCATGTCTAAGTGAAGTCATTTGTCAGGCAGCCCACACTTAAGGCAAACTATCCAGAGTATCATATTAAGTAAATAATTGCCAAAGAATACACTTTGCTAATAAGCTGGTTGGTTTAATATCTTTATTTCCCAATTATTTTTTTCTTTTAAATTTAACCTATGAACAGAAAATTCCAAGGATTAGCCAAAAACCAAAAATAATTATAAGTGAATTTTAAATGTTAGCGGTGTGGTGCAGCCCAGAACTGTTCTCTGGCTTATGGAATGAAGCAAGGGGAGGACAATGAGCACATTTATAGTCTATGTATATACAATATGGCTATTTTTCTTCATGCTTAAGTTCAAAGTTTCTACCATGATTTCGGCGCCTTGTGGCTCTCCTCCCCCACATACAAAATCATGTTTACAGTTTCTCCAAAGTACAACAAAAGACTCATTGAATGTAAACACATTTTCAAAGCGCTGAAACTCCAAACCTCAAGTTCTGACCTTGATATTAACCAAGAGCCAAAGACTTTGTATTTCTAATGACTACTCTTAAACCATGAAAGCAACCATCAAATTTACTGTTATTGCTCTTCGTTAGTATAGAACACAGACACCAACTGTAGCTGAATTCCCAGAGATGACAATCACTAAGTACAGTTACCTCTTCACCAAAGCAATTACAGTGAAAAGACCTTGCTGACAGATAATTTCAAGAATGATGACACTGAGGCCCATGCTTCTTAGGTTTCTACTTTAACTTGTTTCTATTAAGATGAGCAGATATATTTAAGGGAAAAAATGGAAAAGGAGCTCTGACTTAAGCTTATGGTAATAGAGTAAACAGCACTAATTTTGTCACAGATAATCATACAATTCAGCAGGGTAAATTAGTAGATTCTTTGGGGAGGAAAATAGGGTATTTGCTGAATTTGATTACAACTTTTCATCTAGAGATACTAATAAAATATTAATAATAGATGCTACAAATATGATGAATTGGTATGCTTGATCTCATCCTGGCACAAATGCCTATTACTGTTACAGTATTTCAATATTTTAGTGTAAACGATAATCTTACCAATCTCTTACAGGGGCAGAACTCAGTTTATTTGACTCAGTTTTTTTTTTCTTTTTTTTTCCTGCTGGTTTATTTAGCTCCTAAGTAGATTCCCAGCTTTTCAGATACCCCAAGTGCCACAAACAAGGACTCAACTCCACTTTGGCCAATAAACACATAGTTTTTAACACATGGTACTGATTTTCAGGGGGAGAAAAAAAAAAAAAGAAACAAAACCAACGAAAAGCTAATAAGAGGTCACGAAAGAAGGAAAGGAAAGAGAGGCCATCTACTCATTTACCTTGATCATTAGGCATTTTATCAGAGGAGTCCGCTAACAGGCCAAGCACAGGGGAAGAAAAAACAAGAGCAAGGATCACAAGCTTTGAAGATGGGACAGGCAGAATTTTTAAAGGAAAAAAATAAATAAATGAAACCCCACAAACTTCCAAATCAATTGTCTTTTTTTCTTTTTTAAAGTACTAACAGAAGAGAAATCCATATATGGTTTCTATATTTCCATAGACTCAGTTACTGACTGAATTTTAATCCTACAGTCACTTGGCTCAATACTTTATTATCTTCACTTTCTTATCTCGAGTTTTCTTTTGAGGGCCCCTTTTAGTCTCGTTCTCTCTACAAAAGTCTAAAATAAGCCTTTCAGGTTAAGAGCCTGCATGTGTTGAAAGAGAATCATCCATCATAATAACATGCTATTACTCTGGGAACCAAGAGACTCACATCTGATTTGACCTTTAGATCACTGCAATTCACCTGACTTGAATGGTCTGAAGTCAAAGTTCCCATCTATGTGATAGGGTTAGGCCAGAAACCTAGGGTGGTCAGTGGTAGGTAAGGGATCATTTTGAGATAAACGTACACGCTGTGGCTCATCATGAGGACTTCTCATATTATCCATAATCTCTATACACTAAAGTGATATGTGCAAGCACAGGCCCACTAAAAAGACATATGAAAAAAAACTCTGTTTGGGATAGCCTTACCTTTAGGTGTCCTGAATTGGACAGCTTCAGACATGGGCCCCATGCCCTTTGAGTTCCGAGCCTGAATTTTGAAGTAGTATGGAGTGTCAAGTGTTAACTCTTGTATCTGGTGAGTCAGCCTGTTTCCCACAACAGGCTCAATAACCCAGTCGTGTATCTCTGCATTCACATCTGTGCTGTAATATATGATGTAACCTGTCCAAAGCAGTTAATGAGAAATGAAATCTTATTCCTGCTTTTTCTTTTGCAATCAGTTAAGTCAATAATGATATATGTCACAGCATAAACAAGCAGAGAACCAGTTACTGATTAAACAGCAATGGTAAAATGCATTCCAAACGTTACACTAAACATTATATTAAGAAAGCCACAGTGGAGTTTACACAGTACCAGGCTGTGAGTTATCATCTATATCACCAGTCAAAGTAGTAAAACTAATAAAAAATATACATATAGAATTAAGTATGCTCAGAAGCTAAGAAGTCATATAGAAAAAATAATCACTTCAACATCGTAATATTTAAATAATGTACCTTCAACGGTCTACAATTAAAATAATGCTGTTCTAAAAACCAATAACGACCTGACATGCTGTTTTAGCTATCACTAATGTGTTTTCTCAGGAGAAAAATTCCTGGGAGATGGGCAGCAACCTTTAAGTTCTCCCAGACTTGGGTGCAAGTCACAGTGAAACATCACCTGATACCTCCACCAGAGGGAGCTCAATCTCTATGGCTGAGGCAGGAAGAGATACAAGCATAAGCCTACCTGACTCACAAAGTGCAAAAATGCACTGCATTACTGGGTTTTAAAGAAAAAATAAAATGCAAGCCAAGTCAAGTCATGCTTCACTTTTTAATAAAAGAGGCAAGTTAAAAAAAAAAACTAAAAAAATGACATAAAGACCAGAGATTTATGCAAAGGAGTTTCTACTGAAAGCCGAAGCAGAACAAGACTAAAAAATGCTTCCAGTTTCCTTAGGTAACCCTATTCACACCAAGGAACTTCAGAAGGCAAACTCCTGTTCCTCAGCATATATCTACTTGGAGAAGAGACTCCAAGGGGATAATTAACAGCAAACTCTTAGCAGGCTTTCCTCCTTGATAAGGCTGAGGAAGGCACAGTGGTCCCCACTGTGGACGGTTCTCCTCTGGAAGTCCGAGGAAATATTCCAGATCTCTTCAAAGGCCTAGGCCAAGTCAAACTCTTAACTCTAACTGTAAAATCACAGGAAGCTAGCATGCCTGGTGGGCACAGGGAGAGGGTATTAAAAAGCCTAATGGACACTTTTAGGCTTCAGGGTAAAAGATCTGAATCTCTAATTTTTGGAAACTATCCTGCAGAATTAGGCAGGGTCTTTAACTCCAAAGCAGGTCATATAGTCAGTGGCAGAGAGGTCCCATTACAACCACAGGCTATCTGCCTAGTGCAGCCTGTGCCCATCAGCCTCTCACACAACTTGAGTCAAAACAATTAGCTGGTGACTCATTTTTATGTCACTGTGGGCAAAGGGCATCCCTTGGCTCTATTTTTAAGGACCATCATGACACACAGCACCTTATAAAATGATGCAGCCAGCACTCAGACTCCCACTACTCCCAACAAAACAGAACTCTCTTGGGTGCTTCTGCCAGGCAGGAATAGGGAACACACACATTTAATGGCATCTTACCTGTAATTTTGCCATTGGCTTCAGAGGGAGGCTGCCAATTTACAATTATGGTCCTAGGTTTTCCTTCTTTACTCACAACTGTCACATCCTTGGGTGGAGAAGTAGGAACTACAAAATAACATTACTTTTAACAATTCCTGTCATTTCAATTTCGTTAACCATTTTCTCAACTTTTCCCATTTATAAGGCAAAATAAAAGATAAAAGCAAAAAAAAATAAAATAAAGACTCCTGACTTAAAGAACTCACAGTCTGTCTCTAACTAGCTCCAATAAAAAGAATAATATGCAAAATATCAAAAAGAGAATACCATACTACGAGGAAACAGAATTGGCCTTCGGCTGGGGTTCAGGGATATATAGGATAGGTAGGGAAACCAAAAGACACTAATGGTTACCAAGTACCTACTATTTATTTTACAAATAAGATTTCTCTTAATATTTATAGCAACTTGAAAGGTAATTACGACTATCCCTGCTTGAAAGATCAGGTCACTGAAAATGTTATACAATTTTCCCAAGATGACATTCCCTTCTAATTTGGATTTTTTTGTTAGGATACTTTTACATGTAAAATCATTTTTCTCTCACACCTATAGTTGGCTCTCTAAACCAAATATGATGTCTGAAAACCCTCGATTCCTTCAAAGAACACATGATTTATAAACTGATGTATTTTAAGTTGGTACTGAAAACGCACTGTTAACTATTTGAGGTTACTGCTCTGAAGTGTAAGGCTGCAACAGGAAAAAAAATTAAAAAATGATTACACTTCTTATTCCATGTTATAACTGAAAACTTTTACTGTACTAGTAGGGAAATGAGCAAATTAAGTTTGTCCTTAAATTTATTCTTCTCTTCCTAAAATACTGAAATTCTTCTAACATAAATGAAAGGAAGCTTAGTGAAATGCAAACATTCTAAGGGAATACACAATACTGCTTGTTAGCTAATGGGTTGAAATTAAAGAAAAAAGATATTAAAACTGGCAAAGAAGGCAAACTCAAGGTCTATTTAAGCTTCTGTGCACTGTATTTCTAGATCTCCAAATTCAATCTCTTTTCTCTGTAGGAAGTCTAACCAACTGCTCAGAAGACAAAAACACTTAGGGCCAACCCATCTGGGGAGACTTTATAGTTCCATTTTTCATTATTTATATGCAGGAGAGAAAAAAAAAAAAAGAGGCTGGAATAGACAGAGACTCCTAATGGCTATATATATCCCTAAGCTGGGAAAGTAGAAGGGGTAGAAGGGTAGGCCTACAAGTGAGCAAAAAGAAAACAGAATCCTGAACCTGGATGGCCTGCTTAATTTGCTCAGTGGTCTTTTCTCTTTCATGTTTACTTACAGACAGAAACCCTAAGATACTCCAGTGGAAGATTTTACAAGACATTAACTAATTGGTCTGCACGAAAGCTGCTAGGCAAGTGCTAAGGCTCTAGAGAGCGTAGCATTGCAGCTGCCTAGTGAAGGGCAGGTCATTTCATCTTCTCTATCTCAATTTACTAGTAAAGCAGGATTAATGAAAATAATCTCATACATCTACACAGAGCTTTATAATTTACCATGTGCTTTCCCATCTGCTCCTCATTTTACCCTTACAAAATAATCCTACAAAGTAGGAAAGGCAGAGATTACTACCCCTCTTCTTTAGATGGAGAAAACAGATTCAGAGGTTGGATGACATGCTTATGATAACATGGTCAGTAGATGGCTGTCTGGGATTGAACTCAAGTCTCTTGATTCCTAAAATCTAGTATACTTTGTATTATATTATCCTGTTATTTGCAAATATTCTTATTATTTGCCAATATAAATGATGGGAAAAAAAACATAATTCAACAGTTGAAAAACCAAACACTGAACTCCAGCTGTAGTTGCTCACTGTGTTCAGTGAATACGCCAATTTATGCCCTCAGTTCTTTCCTTGGCTAGTAAAGGCAGGTGATGAGAAGTCTCACGACTTGGAATGTGGCACAATAAGGACATGAACTTCCACTGGCTTTCATGTCTTGCAAAGAGAAGAAATGCCATGTGACAAAGTTCTGACAGCACATACCTAATTCAAAGGTGGTCCCATGGGCTGTCATACTCCATGTGCTTGATCTTCGACCTTTAGTCACCATCACAGAGAATTCATAGAGTGTATTTGGTTTTAAACCAGTCACCAAATAACTCAAAGTCGTTGCATTTGCATTCTGGAAACATATGAATCAAGAACTTTAGGTTTAGAAAACATCAGTCATTAGCTTTTCTTGCGCAGAGCACATGTGCTAGTACCTTGTACTTGGTGTTTGCTGGGATGTTGGTTTTCCATCGGACTGTGTAGTACCGGGAGTCTGTAATCTTCTGGTGTTTGGGCAGTGAGTTGTCTGCCCATGTAATCCTTATGGTGTCGTGACTCAGAATGGAAGCCTGGACTCCCACTGGTGGCATCATGGGAGTGGGATCTGGCACTGGAGTGTATGGAGCATTAATAACAAATAAATCAACTTCAGAAGTGTCTGGGTAAAAAGTAATTAAAAAGGAAGTGGCATTTTAACATAAACAAAAATAAAAGAAAAGGGAAATGTGGAATAATATAATGGAATGAAAGGTGAAAAATAAAGAAAGAGAAAAAGAATCCAGAGTTAATAGACAACCACTATTCATTTGAAAGAATATTTCCACTTGTGTTCTTTCAGAGAACATCTAGAGAAACAGTAAGTAATTATATTCTCTAACGTTTTCTGTAATTTGATTAAAATTTGATAATCTAGCGATTACATTAATATATTAATACTTGAGTTTTCTTAAATTACTTGAAAATTCTACTTCCTGTCCAAAAAAAATCACAAAAATTAAAAATTGCTTTTAAAATCAAGGATGCAATTTCTGAATGAGCAACACAAAGCTCATGATTTGTTTTGATATTTCAGTGTCTGTGGCTGAGTTTCTGCGATCCATCAATGCAAATAATCGGACATGTCAAGTTGGGCCCTGTATGTCAGCCAATGGCAACTTAGCCTGGCTTGGTATTTGGGGTATCTGACATCCACACAGGGCCCAGTTCAGATCTGCTGCTGTCCTATTACACTTTCTCCAGTAGAGTCAGAGAACAACCCATTAATAAATCCCAATAAGTTATGGAAAATGCCACAGTTATGGGTGCAAGTGACAACGTCTTTATGAACTTTAGAAATTGGAATACTTACCTGATAAAAAGAAAAGTCTATACTCATGTGCTGTCCTGTGCCATACACAACAGACACATTCTCATCAAAACAGAGGCCACAACGAGCACAAAGGCAGCAAGGACCATGAGCCCACAGCAATATAGCAGGATCCATTTGGGCTTTCCCAACTTTGGTCAGAATTTCTAAGTATACACACATTCGTTTATTTTTAAGTTAAGGTTTTAAAATGGGTTTCCCACATGGATAGGGTGACAAGTCCTTCCTATAACTCAAAATCTGAAAAGGCATGGGCCTTGTGTTTGAATAACTGCCAATCTAAAGTCATAGTCTCCATTTGTGTATTTCCTACACAGTGAGAACTTAAAATAACAGAAGAACAGCATACATAATAATCAAGGGCTTTGTTCAAAGATCAGGACATATATATCTTAGTTCAGGTGCAAAAATCATTAGAGTTCTCTAAAAAATTTTTTTATTTGTAACAACCTTTGGGAAAAAAATAGGTTACATGAATTAGGAACATTTCCTTGTGTATTGCTAGCAGGAAAGCTATATTTTTAAGTCACGTGAAAAGATTTCAGATGTTTTTTTCTATTGTAGGCTGACTTAAGAAAGTAACAAACAACTCATTTAAACATTCTTGTTTTCATCTTGCTTTTTTTCTTTTATGGAATACCAAAGTTATTTTTAAAAGAATTTAGAAATTTTAAGTACATAGGAGCAGAAGACAGGACTACCAAACATGTAGTAATGATGTTGGTCTTGTTAAGTAAAAGCATTTAAAAAAGGGATAAAAATTATCTTTTTCAAAAGAACACCAAATCTGTAAAACTATGCAAAGTATTGAGAAGACATAGAAGGCAAGACAGAAGTAACAATTCTGGGAAACAAATGGAAAAGAGCATTTGTGAAAATGATAAATTCTTTGATTTTTCAGTACCCATAGAAAAATTTACAACTTTATTTACTTCAATAAACTTTCTCATTCAGATCCAAATGAGATGTTGTATATATTTATAGAAATTTTACATTATATATATAATCCTTAAAGGTATTTTAAATAAACTACAAAGAAAAAATAATGAATATTTGGTCTTTTATAATAAATACACAGTTAGTACATGGATAGTACATATGACTGTATATTCTTTACATAAAGCTTATGAAAAACACCTGGAAAAATACTTTCTTAACCAACTCAGGTGACTAGCAAAGAAAATACTGGATTCACCAATCATGTATATTTATTGCTACCTACAGCAATCTATATAATTCCTCCAGAGATATGGAGATACGCATGTTACATAGAATTGTTTCCATGACAGGATTGTTAATATTTTCTAAAAAGTGAATCCAGAATTAATAGAACCTTCCATGTTGAAAGCCCATTTTCCTATTTGAAGCTTGTACCCTAAATTGCCATATACTTTTCCTTCCAGTGATACCCAGGGGGCAGGCCTCATGCCAACATTCTACTTAAGCTGCTGGAAAAAAATGCTGAAGACCAGAGATGAGCAGGATATCTTACCTGTGTGAGGTCTGGTCACAGCACTCTCATACAGGGGGATGCCTTCACCCACGTTGTTAAATGCTTTCAGGGTAATCACATAGTGAGAACTGGGATCTGAACGGAAGAAACAAGTCAAAACACTTAAAAATAAATCTCACTACAGAATTTTAAAATTCAAAGGTATCTGTATTATCTTAATTGCAGGGGAAATCAGAAGGAAAGATTTAAAAAACTTACACGTGGGATTATTTTGGGGTGCAGGGAGATGTGAGATATCAGCATACACAGTATAGTAGTCTCCCCTTATACACAGGGGATATGTTCCAAGACCCCCAGAAAATGACTGAAACCACACACAATACCGAACCCTATACAGACTATGGTTTCTCCTATACATACACACCTAAGATAAAGTTTAGTTTATAAATTAGGCAAAGTAGCAGATTGAAAACAATAAAAAACGGATCATAACAATATAATGTGTTACAAGTTACATGCATGTGATCTCTCCCTCTCTCTCTGATAAGTCATCTGATAACTGAGATAGCTACTAAGTGACTAATGGGCAGGTAGCATATATAGCATGGACATGCTGGACAAGGAGACGATTCTTACCCCAGGCAAGGGGAACAGAGTGGGATGGCGTGATTTCATCATACTACTCAGAAAAGTGAGAAATTTAAAATTAATGAACTGTTAATTTCTGGAATTCTCCATTTAATACTTTTGGACCTTGGTTGTCCATGGATAACTGAAACTGTGGAAAGTGAAGCCATGGATATTGGAGAGGAGTGAGAGTGACTATGAATAGAAAACTGTCCAGAATCAACTTCCTGGAGTTAGTCCCAGGAATGAGGCAGATCTTGCTTGAACCCACTCTTGGCCTCAACTAGTTGATGGTTTACGGATGTTATTGTATAGTGCACAGCTTGGATTAGAATACGTAAATAGGATTTTCCTTGTGTTAAAAGCTCATAGGTGGAGCTTAGAATTAAACAAACCCATTTTCTTTTCAGAAGGAGAGCAGCAGTTAGGACAGCCAGGGTAGAGAAGCAGGAGATAAACTGTTAGTTTAGTAAGTGCTGAATGTCCCTAACTCTCTGGGGCGGGGGGGGAGGTGGTTCTCCAAATCTAGGAACTGCCAAACCTCATCTACCCCTCACGTAGACTTCTCAGTTGGATCAGATATGGCCCAGGATTATAACTGGCTTGGCGGTGATGCTATAGGAAATGTAAGCTGAAAAGAAACACTCTCTATGTTGCTTTTTAGACTCGATAAAAAGAGAGGCTATTATTAAGTTGGAATAGCATCCATTCTTCCATTGGCTGAGGTAAATCAGAAAGATTCTATATCATCACATTTCTGACCCAGGCAAAATTCAGGACGGGTACTTCAAAAGTCCAGAGTCAGAAATGAAGATGTGAGCTCCATGAAAGTGTTGCAGGGAGGGGACCTGATCCATACCCCTCACTTCTGGCAAAGTTAGGCAGTTTTCCAAAGTGGCCCGCATTGCTTCAAAAGCTTAAAATAGCTGCTCTCCTAGGAGGCCCATTCTTCAGATACTAATGGACAATATATAAAGGCACCTGGTCTTCCAATGTCAGAATTAACAACAACTGGAAACAATAAGACTTAGTATTTTACTGGTGAGGAAAAAAGAAAAGGTGCTGGTTTGGGCAACATGGAAGATAGTAAGGTCATTCACTAAGACTAGGGACAGATGCAAAGCAACCATGACACATTTTCAAAACCCCTTCTATTCCCACTTTTCACGCTCTTCATATGTGCTTGCACTCATTTCCTTAGTTGGATTACTACATATGTGCTGTCAAACACAAATACATATCTCTAGTCCAGACCTTTCTTTTGAGCACTGAACCTCCATGTTCAACTGTCTGGCATCTTCACTTGGATGTCTCAAATCTCTCTCTCCCCACTTCAGATGTGCCCCAGTGTTCCCTAGTTCATAAATGGCACTATTATGTGCCCTGCTGCTCAAGTCAGAAACCTGGGAGTTACGACCTCTCTCGTCCGCCTCCCCTATATGCAAATGATCAAATTTCATTGATTCAAGTCTTGTTGCCTTTCACCTCTCTGCCCTGTTCTCTATACTCTACCAGCCATCTCTTGGTTCACTGAAGCACTATGCACCTCCTAACAGTGGGCCTTAACATCTGCAGCTGTTTCCCAGGCTGAGGAAACATGTACCCTTCTTCTTTACTGAGACAATGCCTATTTCCTTTAAAGGGCTCATCCCAGACTGGATTAGCCTCTCTAAGTTACGCAGCCTGTAGCACCCCACTTCTCTTCCTCAGCACCCTAAACAATTTCAATTATTTCAAAATGGTATTATTTCTAATAATTGAGATCATGTCTGGTTTATTCTCTACTGAACCTCTAGTATAGTGTGAGATACTGTAGGTGTTCATTAAATATTTGCTGATTGAGTGAAAGGTTTTCAGAAGATACTAACTTTAATTTTGATTAAATTATGATAGAATACGGGCTTTTTCACAGTGCAGATATTTAGTAAACAGATGTTTATATGGATGTGAAGCTCAGGGGAGAGCTCTAATTTGATTAATAAATAAATTCCTAAATGTATTTCTCCATTCTGACTTTCTTACTTTGTTCAACATTATATGCACCTTAAATATATGTGTTGACTGATACAGCTCAAGCTCATTTTACTTTATGTAGAATTAAATTTTTTTCACTACTCCTCACTGTGATCTGTTTACTCTCTTCACACATGAAGTGCTCCTTCTCATCTCTTGTTTTCAAACACTATTCTGACTCAGTCTTTCAAGTTCAGGTTAAGGCTCTTCCCAGACTGCTCTACAGCGCCTTACTAGCTCTCCCTTCTCCACACACACTTCACTTCAACTCATTCCATTGGTTCTTGTACATCACTTTTGTTCTACTAGACTGAAAGCACCTGACGGTCAAGGACCATGCACTGCTACATTGCAAGGACTCTCTTTTCAGTAGTTTCATAAAGGAAACAGCAGGCAGTGGGTCAGCACAGAGATATTTTTATCCTACCAACAAAGCTCTTCTTTTGCTCTCTCACAACTGCCTTATAAGAATGTTCATGTGGGGAACATGTCCTAGGAAGCTGTGCTGTTTCTTCTTGAAAGGAAAGAGAAAGCCTACTTTGTTTTTGAAGAATGAAATTGCTGCTTATTTTCTACCAGAAAAGGTAAAGGTAATTCATTTGTTAGGCATCTAAAGTTGTTCTTAAGAAAGATATTTACAAAGGAATGATTTGAATTAAAACATTGGTCCAAGGCAGAGTCTGAATTAAAAGATAAGTCTTAGAAAGATCTCTATAATGATAATCCAATTTGGAAAAAGTATTACACCTACCAAAACTAATTCATTTTCTATTATAAAATATTATCATTTATTTTTTGCTCTGTAAATCAACTTTGAGATATAATTAGAATATAGTAAAATATGCCCATTAAGTGTACAGTTTGTTGAATTTTGAGAAATATATATATCTGTGTAATCACCACCACAATCAATATATAGAATATTTTCAATACTCCAAATAGTTCCTTTGTGCCCCTTGCAGTCAATTCCCATCATCCCTGTTTCTTGGCAACCACTGATTTTTCTTTGTCGCTATGGATTAGTGCTGCCTATTCTGTAATTTCATAAAAACAAAACAACATGTATGTACTTTTTATGTTTAGCTTCTTTTACCCAGCATAATTCGTTAGATTCGTTATGCTGTTGTTGTTGTGTGTGTGTTATCTAAAGCCTATTCCTTTTCACTGAATGATGAGTATTTTCTCCTAGTCCATGGCTCACCTTTTCATTTTACTGGTGTCTTTTCAAAAGTAGAAGTTTTAAACTTTGATGACATCAAATTTATTAATTTTTAAAATTTTATAATTTGTGCTTTTTTGGATCCTAAGAGATCCTTGCCAACCCCAAGATCATAAAGATTTCTTCCTGTTTTCTTCTAGAAGTTTTATAATTTTAGCTCTTGAGTTTACATGTGGTTTTGCATACAGTGTAAAATAAGTGTCAGGGAAGGTTCCTTTTCTTCCTCGAACAGATATCCAGTGATTCCTATACCTTTTGTTGAAAAGACTATATCCTCCCACTAAATTGTCAAAAATTGATTTTTGTCAAAAATCAATTGACCATTTATAAATGGATCTATTTTTGGACTCTATTCTGTTCCATTAATCACCTACCTTTACACCAATACCATCACAATGCTTCAATTATTGTAGCTTCGTAAGAAGCCCTGAAATCAAGTAGTATGGGTCTTCTAAACTTCATTCTTTTTCAAAAATATTTGACTATTCTAGTTCCTTTCATCTTTCATATAAATTTTAGAATAAGTTTATCAATTTCTACAAAAACGTCTACTGGAATCTTACTTGGGATTGCATTGGGGAGAACTATCATTTTAATAGTACTATCTCCCAATCCATAAACATGGTCTCTCTCCATTTATTTGTCTTCTTTAATTTCTCTCAGGATCAATTTTCTAGTTTTCAGTGTATAGACCTGGTACATATTTTTAAACTTTATTCCTAAGTACTTCATATTTTTTGATGCTGTTGTAAATGAAACTTATTCTAATACCAATTTCCAGCTTATTGTTATATGGCAGTACAAGTATTCTTTACATCAACCTTCTATTTTTTGACCTTGCTAACTTCACTTAACAGTTTTAGTAGCCTTTCCTGTAGATTCCTCAGGATTTTCTGCACCAGTAACAATGAGCCAGTAAAGTTCTCAGCCATTGGTTTCTAATTACCATTTCCCACAAAAGAAACCATAGTTCATTGGGAAATAGGTGATTCAAGGACTAAGGCTAGGAAATCTGAGATGAGCCTGAAACATCTTACTGCGTCAAAAAGGAAGAAAGTGCTCAAAGAAAGATGGGAGATGTCAAATGCACAGAGGAGCCAGTTATAAAGCCACTGACCATTCTATTATGAAAAAGAAGGGAAGCTCTCCCATATTAAAAAATGCTAATAAATGTAGAAGACATAGTAGAATTAGAAAATCACCATTTGTGAAACATCACAGTAATAACTTAAGATGCTAAAACTAGTAAGTGAAAGTCGGATAAAAAACAAAATACTTACAAAGACTCACAGTATCTCCCCCACAAGGTACATATTAGTTATAAAGAAAATAATAACTTCATAGTAGAGAAATATGGCAGATATAATTTTAAGCAAATGATTAAAGTTAACATCACTAGTGACGGGCTCACCTGCGCCTCCTAATGTGATGCACTGATGAGAACACAATATGTCTATGCTATTCCTTCCTAAAGGGCATAAGCTGAATGTATGAGGAAATATTAGACAACTCTAAACTGAGAGACATTCTACAAAATATAAATGATTTATACTTTTCAAAAATGTCAGTCATTAAAGTCAAGGAAAATACCAAAGCACTGTTCCGTATCAAAGAAAACTAATGTGACATGATAACAAAATGCAACATAATCCTGGAAAATGTTTTTCTTCTATCATAAGGGACATCAATGAGACAACTAGTAAAATACGAATAAAGTCTACAGATATTGTCTCAGTGTTAAATTGCTAACTTTGATAATTCTACTGTGGTTATGTTAGAAAATGTCTTTGTTTTTAGGACATGCACATTACAGTATCAGTGAATGGAGAGGCATCATGTCCATAATGTACTCTCAAATGGTTCAGAGAAAAAATATGTACATATATGAAAACAGGAATGATAAAGCACATGTAAAATGTTAACATGTAACGGTTAACTTTGGAGCATCTGAATGAAGGATATACAAGAGTTCTTTGCAACATCTTTGAAAATTTTCTGTAAACATAAAATTACTACACAATAAAAAGACAAAAAGAAAATCACATGTGCAATTACTTCCTCAACTCGGCACACATACCCAGATTGTCGATGGTGTAATAGCGCTGTTTATAGTCTACTTTGATAGTCTGGGCATGTGGGCTGCCAATGCCATATCCAATGGCATAGCCTCTCACCACAATGTTCTGGTTCTCTGGAGGAGTCCAGCTTACTACGATGCTAGTGACAAGTGGGCGGACATGCAGAGAACTAGGCACTTCAGGAACACGAGTTTCTGGGAAAGGAAGGAGAAAAGCAAGATGAGCTCCATCTTCCTTTAGAATATTTCACCATCCTTGGGGAATGGTGTTCAGTCTCATGCCAAATGCTGTTTTTTCCATTATGTTTAAGAATTCAAAGAGAACCTATATGGCCCATGGTTTTAATGCATTCTAAGAGGAAAACAAAAACCAAATAGCCTGAAACACAGGACACTGCAATATTAACTTGGAAGAAAAGACGAGATCCAAGAACCTCTGCCCAAAGGAGAAAAACAAATAAATTGTCTTTCAATAGTTACCCATTCCTCTTGATCTCACACCTGATTCCCAAACTTACCTGGTGAAAGGAGAAAGGCAGAACACTGATTAATTAGAAGCCTGTTGTCAACAGGTAATCGAGTATCATGTTACGCCATGTGGTATCAATTATTTACTCCCCTAAGTAATATGATAAGTCAGAAAATATGAAACTTTAGAACCACAAATAAATTTAAATATTGGGAGACTAAGAGGCTTTTAAGCCTCTTTTAAAAGGCGCCATCTTTTTCAAGTTGGCAATTTACGTATCTTTCAAACATATTTCAAGGCATAAGTTGCTACCTTAATTCAAAAATTAGTAAACCAAGAATGAGAAAAAGTACCCAGGGTCTTTTGTCTCTCAAGTGCAGCACTCGTCTCTGATAAAGGAATATATATACACACCCATATGGAGTTACAGGGGAGCAAAAGGGCAAGGCATCCAGGACTAAGGGAAAAGGGAAACCATAACTGAAATAAAGGCACGATCCATGTGGCTCAACCGTAAATTTCAGATCATCCATCTTCTTAATGGCCTTGGTAAAAAAGACTTAAAGCACCTGTATGTACATTTTTATTGGTTCTGGTTCTGCTTAAAGGAACAGTTCTCTAACAGTCACCTCAAAACAAAACAAAAAACAAAAAAGCACAGGAAACTTGCCACATTACAGGAATGACAGCAATATAATACATGAAAGTTTATGGATTTAAGCCACATGCACCCCAGTCTGTGGCTTCCCAGTTCAACTCACCTGACTACAGTTAGTACCTAGCCTGTGCCAATCCTGCCAATTATTGTTCTTACCGTCTAAATCACTTTCAAAAGTTTCAGCAGACAGCCAGTCAGTGGCCGGGCCTGTGCCATTGACTGTTAGAGCAGCCATTCGAAAATTATATTCAGTCCCCCGATCCAGACCTGAGATCCAAACGACAGACAAAAAACAAAAAACAAAAAAAGGTGGAACTAGAGTTTTGAAAAAACTGAAGATTAATAATCTCTCATTAAAGTAAATATCTACCAACTCAGTATATAGCTACTATCTTGATAAAGTTTTAGGTAAAGTTAATACCAAACAAGTGATACATAAATATGGCATGTCACAGAGGAGCTCTCATATCTAAAGTAGAGGCTGAAGACCACATAGTCCAAAAAGAAAACAGAAATGAGCAAAACTCCTAGATTTCAGATTTTTTTTTTTTAAGTTTGAGGGCAGCTTAGAGATTATTTTAATACAATCTCTTCATTTTGTTACTCAGGAAACTAAGGCCAAAAAGAGGCCAAGGATAACAAAAGAGTTTATAACATAGGAACAAAGTCAACTGGTCTCAGAAGACACCAAAGACTAGGAAAAAATGCAAAGATAGAAATCCTACCATATTACCTCTGTTCTCTGAGCCATGCCATAACCACTTTAAACACTTTAAACACCAAATGTGGCCTAGAAATCTATTTCTCAATAGCTTATATGTCCATATATGTATGTATGTATGTATGTATGAGTGTGTACATATATATATATATATACACACACATATATATGTGTTTTAAGTAAAAGTGGAATAAAGCCTTTCTATTACATAACCTTTCACATTTACTATCCGTTAATATAGCAAAGGATTTATTAATATATCAAAGGCAAAAGAGATTCACTTGTAAATGTTTACCCTGAAAAGTAGGGCAATGGTCAATAATATGGTCAGCTAGTCATATATTCATATATCCAATTTTTCTTTTTCTTTTTTATTGTTAAAATACACAGAAATTTCCCATTTTAAGCATTTTTAAGTGAACAATTCACATGCATACATTTTTAGAATGCTTAAAATACTAGATATTGTGTTAGGTCTTATTAGGATGATGACAAATTATCCTGCCTCCCTATATGCAAATACTGGAATCTCTGGCTAGCAATATGGTACAGAAATTCCAAAGAGAGAGAGCTAATAAGAACTTGGTCAGAATGACCTCTGGTCAGTTAATCTTGTTACATGGTGTAAGAGGACAGATGGGAGGTTCTGCTCTCTGCGGTCCCATCCTGACCCTGTTTTCCCCACAAGCAAGCAAGAAGACAGAGAAGCAGAATGGCTAGGCCCACGTCAGTTTACCTCCCTGTCTCCTCCCTCCATACATTGAACCAGAATGAGTCAGAGTGAACTGTCCATGCGTTTATAACTGTTAAAGGACAGAAATCTGGACTAATAGCAAACATGGCTCAATTGAGGGTCTGCAAGATTCTCATTCCTGCCCCTTTGGGGAGAGTTAAAACGTTAAGAACAAGTGAGAGGGAAACACAAGCACATGCAAGGGAGAGACCCATGTGTAAAGAGGCTTAGAGTTCCTCCTTAAGTAACCTACAGAGTTCATACACTAAAACTAAGGCACACAATTAACATTATAACGATATGGGAGAATGTGTTAAGTGCTATATAACTGGTACAAAAGAAGAGACAACAAATACTTCTAGCTAAAACTTAAATCATATAATTATTGTTCAGTATGGAATCCTGGTAATTCATATTATTCTCTAATACTTATCAAACTTCAAGGTAATGCTTCAAGAGAGCAAAATCTCCATTTTTCACCCACCGTTATATACCAAGTGCCAGCACATACTAATAAAGTTCAATAAAGTCTGTTAAACTAACAAATCTAAATATGATTTTAAAATGGTAAGAATTTTCTGGATAAGGAAAAGGCTATTTTTACCATGCATGTGGTATTTTCCTTATTCAGCAAATGTTGCATTGAGAAAATGAATAACCTCCTCTTGTGCAATACATTTTATTTTGACGTTATTAGCAACAAAAACAGTGCCTTATATACAGTAAATATCTACTATTAAATATTCAAAATAAAAGCCTATGGGTGAGAAATGTTATTTATCTGTTGTTGGAGTAAAATCAGAAACTGACTTTTAAGAACACCTGTGGGCAATTTTATTATAATGTTTGTTCCTTTAGTGAGATTTCTCAGCAACACCCATGGCAGCCATTTACTCGCTACAGCTGACATCTGCGGGGTTCATGAGACGAAACCAGAAGACTGATGCTACCCTTGGAGACAAACATTCACCTTCCCCAATTTTGGAAGAAGTAAATCCTATCTATGAGGTGAGGAGTTAGGAGAAAAGCTTGTGAGATTACTAGAGTACAGTGGTTTCACTGTCAGTGGCTCTCTCAAATTTTAGTTCTCTACCAGCTCTGCTAGGAAACCCCAACAGGGTTTCTGAGGGGCACCTGTCTTTATTCTTTGTAGGCACAGTTCCAATAACCAAAGGGCAAAAAGCTCTTCGTCTTCCTCCCACGGTTCTCCCGAAAAGCCAGTTTGTCCTTGCTAAGCCAACTGTACTTCCCATATTTGAGGAAGAAAGAGGGGGAATACTCTGTCACCCACAGGGGACTCCAAATTAGAGATTAGGATCCATTTTCACCAGGTATGCCATACATAAGGAGCTATCATTGACAGAATTTTCTAAAGCGTTATTGTGTCCATAAGTAGCAAGAATGATTATTGCATTGCTGTAGTGATTTGCAAATGTTGTTTCAGGCCACATATACACAAGGTGTGTCAGCATTACAAAAGTAATTTTGTAGACTCCGCTACCAACAAGCTTTGCCTATATAGCTTTTTATCCTTTTTTTCAGATTATAAAAAAGTAATACCTATGTTCAACAAAGAAAACATGAAAATACAGAAAAACACAAGTAAGTAAATAAAACTCAGACACAATCTCACCACTCAGAGATGGAGAACCTGTAAGTATTTTTCATTAATTTTTATCAAGTCATAAGTGGACTGAACCATTACAATTTCTTCTGAATCATTTTTACTTTGCATAAGTCAACAGCTCAAAGCAGTCATTTAGACTAGCATTAACTCAATATCTGAGACAGATACCATCACCTAGCTTTTGCCTGTGTGTAAAGAAGTTTACCTTCAATCAGCTGAGACAACTGTCCCCCAATTACCAAGGTCTCAGTAACATCACTCTTTCGGGAGGCCTTTCGGTAGCGAATCTTGTAGCCAGTAATCTGCCCATTTTGTGCGGCTGGAGGAGGTGGCTGCCAGTGAATCATTACACTCTGGTAAAGACAAGTTTATCAGGAAAAGAAATATATGTGAAAAAGCTTGGTCTTAACTGTTTTACGTATTGTTATCTGGAATTCGCCGTGTAAAGGGAAGGAACAAAAAGGTGCAGGGTGCTCAGAGTTTTACTAAGTTAATAATCACTCAAAAATACCTTTTAATTTTAAAACTCCTAATGATCACATTGGAAGATTATATTTGCAGGCAATATACTCTGGACCCTTGATCTTCTGGGTGCTTTGCCAGAACAAAGACACTGGGCAAAGTCTCAAAAAAGTGTTCACAAGGAAACAAGGTCAGAGGCACATGGATTAAGAAGTAAACTATTGTTAGGTGTAAGGTTCTCTTTCCATCTCTATTATGGAACCACTGAAATTAGACAGTTTCTGTCTAAAACTCTTCAAAAAGGTGATCATTTATTAATAGCTGCTTGTTTCTTAAAGGAAAAGGATTATAATAGTACTTTCTGAAAGGAATGAAAATCTCAGTGTAGCCCAGAGGTCTCTGGGCCTTTGAGGGGCATACATGCCTTAGTGTATAGCCACCTCGACTAGGAGGGATGCTTTCAGCATCTGCAACCATATGTCAGATTCACACTGGCCTCATTTCACAGGATGAAGGGTCTATGGCATCACAAACAACTTACTTCTACATTTTGGTTCTGGACCATTAAAATCTAGAAGTTAATAATGTACATAACAAAGGAATGTGTTTAAAGAAAGGCTAAAGTGACATCGACAACAGAGAAAGGCAGAAAACAGAATAAACTGGATTTGGTTTCTAAGCCCAGCTTTACTGGCAAATGTAATATCTAGGTTACCTTATTTTCTGCTTGCTTGTTTTGATGTAGAACCTCCCTCTCTATAAGCCCTTCTGAGACTTAATATTAGTAAAAATGAACAACAGTAATATAAAGTTTTACCTTTGAATTTCTTACTTCTACAGACAGATTCTGAGGAGCAGCACTGGGAACTAGACAGGCCAAAAAACAAAAAAACAAAAACAAAAAACGTTTTTTCCATCATCCACGTATCATCCATCATGTCATTGTTCTTGGCCTGACTTCACACAAATCACATCTCAAACACTAATTACATAACCTGAAGGTCTAAATGCAGCTGCCAGTACCCTCGTGTTGACAGTAGTGTGTAGATAAGGTGTGGCCATGTTTGATTCATTTAAAAAAATGAGACACCAGTTTCAAGTCAGGTTGTACCTTTGAGAAGTTGAGATCTACTTATCTCAACATGGATGTCAAAGTAACTCTAAACTTTTCTAGACCCCAGATACATCCTGAACCTTAAATGTATTTTTTGATCATTTTTGGTGATGGCATATCTGTATTTTGGGGGAAGAGACACAAATTTTCTGAAAACAAGTTTAATGAACATGGCAAGTAAATGAAGTGAGTAATGTCATTATAAGTCTAAAATGGATGTACCTAAATCAGTGATCTTGGTTTTCTTGTGGAATTCCAAGACTAACTCTGAAAGCAGTTCCCAAGTAAAGCGAAGAGATTTTTAAGCACTGACAGCTCAGTAGTGACCATATGGCTCCCCAATGCAACTCTATAGCAGAAAACGCTCATTAGGATGTAAGAAGTTTGTGACTGTTTGAACAAACAGCTGTATAACTTTAGTTCCTCACATATTAGAACATAGGTTTATGGTCCACATACCTTCCAGCATCCTGCTCTGTAGTAACTACAGCAAGCAAAGAGAATTTAAGTAATCCTGATTAGATTCCTCTCCACCTACCTATCACTGACTTTAGCAGCTCTCTTCTAATCCATCCACTGAAACTTCTCTCTCCTTCCCTCTGACATTTGATGACCAGCTATATAACTAAGTGCCCACTATGCTATAGGCTTCTGGAGGACAGAGATTATCTCTTGCTCAATGCTGTATCTTGTACAAAGTGCATCAGGCCTCAACCCAGACAGTCAGGCACAGAGGGTCTGGAGAAGCACTTAGGCACCTTGCTTTGAAAAAAGTATGTGAGTGGTTCCAGTCACCTCTCTGTTAAGAACCTCTGACTTAGCTGCAGAAGCATCCAACATAGTTGTTGCTGTCTTCTTCATAATCATGATCTTACTAGTGTGCTACCAGGGATCCCAAGCACAGTATTTTGTTCCAAAGGAAGACTCACCATCTGACAAGGTTTGAACGACCACATCTTGTGTGGAGACTCCAGGACCATGTTTATTGTAGGCCACCACTCGGAAACTATACTCTGTATATTTTTTCAGCCCATTAATGGTATGAGAGTGACTTGAAATGTCCACATCCTTAAATAAAATAAAACATATATACACAACTCACACAAGAAATGCTACAAAGAACTAACTATACAAATTCTATATCTGACACAATGCAGATTTTATCCCTTTTACAGAATATTATTTAACAGTCAAAGTAGACTAATGATAATCATGGGCAATTTACTGAGAAATACTGCTTGATGTTTAATGACCCTAGCTGGTAAAAACTACAGAATAAACTTTGGCACAAAAAACAGACTGTCAGCTTTTCATTTCCTGTACTTCTCTTCTTCCTCAGATTTCTAGAGACAAGCAAATATTGAGTTTTGGAACTATAGTTCAACTCTACTATTCCAATCAATAGATTGAAAAATGACTTCATGTAATAACTATGTGTGGTGTCAGATGGGCGCTGGACTTATCAGAGTGATCACTTTGTACATAAATATATCTAACCGAATACCTGAAACTAACATAATAATGTATGTCAACTGTAATTGAAAAATAAATTTTTCTTCATCTTATACCTGTTCTCTGTCAGTCCCTTTTTCCATGTAGTACAATTTGTAATTCTGAATTTCCCCATTGCCAGACAATGGTGTTTCCCAGGTGACAGTGATGGAAGTAGGTGAAGTTGCATATGCTCGGATGTTAGGTGCTGGCCCAGGGAGCTGAACTAGAAAGAAAATTTCAAGACAGCGAAATATAAATGAAATTTACTGAACTCCTCAATAACCATTCTCAGCAGTAATGTGATAAGGACCATGTTTAAAAAACCATGAAAAACTAAGAAAACGACTGAAATGGTTTTAAGATAATATATAATTCAACAAATTTCCCTTTTTATGACTTAAAACCAAAAATTCTGTGAAGCTATCTCAAATTTATTTTAAAAAATGAACACTGTACAATTCTTGTTGTTTATAAAACCTTAGTTTTGCAGTGGGACTGCAGCACATACATATCCACCATCATAAAAAGACAACCTTCTTTTGTCACGCACTAGGGACACAGTGATGGAGACAGTCCCTGCCCACAAAGAACCCCTGGGCCAGAGGGGAGTCAGGTATAGAAATAGTTACAAATAATGTCCTAAGTGCTAACAGAGTTAGGTAACAGTCATAACCAAAACAGAAAGAAGAAAGCACATAATTCTGTGTTGGGAAGGGGTGGGTAGGAAAGAGAAAGATTGGTGAAGACTCTGGGAGCAAGAAAAATGAATAGTCAATGGAGAATAATATGAGAGAAGATAGTGTTACATGGTTCCGGCTGACACAGAGTGGATGCGGGAGAGAGAATGCTGAAAAGGGTAATAGAAGCCACATAATGAAGGACCTCTAATGCCCTGCTATGGACTTTGGATTATCTCTTATATGTATTAATTACTGAAAAAGTATGAGCAGGAACATGATATGTATGACGTGATCAGATATGTGTTTGGAAAGGACACATGAGCACATGAATAGAAGAAAAAAAAGGGAACAGAACTAGATAAAAGAAAATAATTTTAAAAACAGCTACCATTTATTGACTGCTTACAATCAGTCCCGCACTGAGTGTTTGACTTGTATTTAAATTACATCTATTTGATTTATGCACTAACTCAAATGAGACAAATACTATTAATGTCCCTGTTCATAGATGAGGTTGAGAGGTTAAGAACCATTCCCAAGCAATGGGAAGTCAGTGAGTGGTAGAGCCAGGCACTGAGCACTTTCTGATTCTAAAACATGAACTCATTAAGATCCAGCTAGGAGATTATCACAATCCCCTCCATAAGACAAGACTTGATGACTGGTTGACTGATTCACCATCTGACTTGAACTCTAATAGCTCACATACTCTTTTCACTATGTTCTTTTTGTCTGACTGAAGAGTCAAGCCCCAGTTTATAGACAAGTCCTTGGGTGGATGCCTATTGCTTACACTTTAGACACTTCAGATTTGAAAACTTCTTTGGTGCTCGTGTTTCTGCAACAGACATCCATTAGACTTAAGAAAAGGAGAAAAAACTTAACAAAATGTAAACCAAACTGGTTGTCTTAAATAACAACAGCACCACAACTTAAGATGAGTTTTGCTACCAAAGTAGAGAAACCTGAATATGTTATTCTGACAGTTATTTACTCTTTCTCGGTCATGAATTGTGTTATTCACGTAATGTTAAGAGCATATTTTGTGCAGCCTGACAAGTGGGATTTGTTACACTTTTGCTGATATGGAGAACTTTCCTCTTACTTGTGAAGGAGAAAGAAAACAAAACAGTCTCATAATTCCCTTGAACTCACATTCACTGGCTAAACATAGGTAAATACGATCCTAAAAAAAAGGCACTATTAAATTCTTTCATTTCAGCTGTACAGTGGCACAATAAATTGAAATTTTAAGTTGGTTTTTAAAGCTAAATATGTAAAATGTTTTCCAAAGGCTGACACCAACACCTATGCCTCCCCACAGAAAATTTTTCTCTTTTGCCAAAACATGTTATAGTCAATATCCATCCCTAAAATATCCTCACCAGAATCTGTTGCCCCTTCCATCTTTATTTATTTAGCTACTTTCTTTTCTGTTTAGATTTCACCCTTTTTATTCTGAAATTTTATTCCTTAGAGACCCAGTTCCAATAATTTTTTGCTTGTTTTCTACTACTCATAATATAAAGTTCATATAATAGAAGGAAATGTGTCCCACTAATTACAATGCTTAACACATTTCTCCCCAGAAATATTATCTTACATGAGTTTCTTTTTTTTGTATAAAACATTGTTCCTTTATTTATTATTATTATTATTATTGTTGTTTTGTTGTTGTTATTATTATTATTATTATTATTACTATTATTATTATTATTTTCGGTGACATTGGTTAATGAAACCCGGTAAGTTTCAGGTGTACAATTTAACAGTAAGGCATATATATATATTGCAGTGTGATCCCCTCCTATAGTTAATTTCTTTCTGTTACCACATATTTGAACCCCTTTACCCTATCTACCTCTCTCCTCCCCTCTCCCCGCTACTCTCTGGTAATCACAAGTCTATTGTCCATATCTATGAGTCTCCATTTATCCTGTTCATTTGTTGCTTTTAGGTTCATATCCCATATATAAGTGATAACACATGGTTTTCAAACTTTTTCTGTCTGGCTTATTCCACTTAGCATGATTATCTCAAGGTTCATCCATGTAGTTGCAAACAGCAGTATTTCATCTCTTCTTATGGATGAGTAATATTCCATTTTATACATGTACCACAGCTTCTTTATCCAATCATCTATCATAGGACACTTTGGTTGCTTCCCTGTCCTGGCCACCGTGAACAATGCTGCTATGAACATCGGTGTGCAAATATCTTTTCAAATATGAGTTTTCAAGTCTTTTGGGTAAATAATCTGTACAGAAATTGCTGGATCATATGGTAGATCAATTCTTATTTCAGCTACTTTCTTTTAATCAAACTCCCGAACAAATGATTGTGCTGCCTATTTCCTTGTGATAGCAGCACATCGCACTATTGTTTATTTACATGTCTCTAGTACCACCAGACAATAAATCTCCTTGTGGATAGAAGTCAAGTCTTATTCATCTTTATATCATGACTGCTTGGTACAGTGATTGGCATTCAATAAATCTATTGTCCTTTACATCTTTTCTTTCATCTCTAAACTGACCATGACCATTCTCAACAGTGTGACTCTTCAGTTTTGAAATGATGAGAACCACAGGCTCTTTCTCAAGTAAAATGTGACTACAGATGCACAAATATCGTTGTATATTTTCAGAAGGTCCACAGCCCCAGGATGGACCTCTTTCACTGAATCAAATCCAGTGATCTTTGCATTCATTTTCATCATCACTCATCTTGTATATGCAGTTAGATCCCATTTTAGAAATTTGGCTCATACAGTTTCCTCCCCCAGGAATGTCTGCCCTAAGTCAAATGTTTCAAGGCAAACTCAGATCTCATCTTTTCTTAAGAACCTGATTTGATATACACAACTTTTATAGTAATTGTTCCTTGTTCTGTGTCCCAATATCTCTCATGAAATGACATCTGTACATGAAAGTTAATGGAGAATAACTAAGCTTGAAATCTGGCTATTCCTTATCTGAACTGTGATATGCAACATCCTTTCCTTATAATGAGAACACATTCCTTTTATAAGTCAACCTCCTGACTCTGACCCTCTTATTCTTGCCTAGGTTTGATTCTTGATCTTTAAGCTCAATCACTGAAATGATCGGTGGTCTCCTATCTCATCTGCTCATTCTTTAAGAGGAGAATGCCTATCTTGTTCATCCCCTGCATCTTTAATACCTCGTGTAGTGCCCGGTATAGGGGGTACTCAATAAATGTTTGATGATGAATGATTTGCTACAGCATTAGAAAGTGAAGTTCCACAGCTTCTGGGCTTTACTTATTCCACCCATTGGACCAGGTGAAGTCTTTGAATTATTTCTAGTTTTGTTAGGTAGCTAGTCAGACAAGGGAACAAAGGAATGGAGGCCCAGCCTAGAGACCACCCAAAGAACAAGCCATTGGTAGTTAGAGAACCCCTCCTGCATCCCCAGAGGACAGGAGGGCCATAACCTATAGCTGGTTTAATCCGGCTACAGACACTTGCCAGACACTTGCGCAGAAGGTACTACCCTAACCTGACCACAACTTCGGCCTCATTATACTATCAT
>PVKZ01004310.1:0-88744 GCA_004027375.1 Macroglossus sobrinus
CCTTCCTTCCTTCCTTCCTTCCTTCCTTCCTTCCTTCCTTCCTTCCTTCCTTCCTTCCTTCCTGTTTTATATCCCACATATGAATGAAATCACATGGTTCTTGTCCTTCTCTATCTGACTTATTTCTCTTAGCATGATACTCTCAAGATCCATCCATATTGTCACAAATGGCAATATTTCTTATGGCTGAGTAATAATATTCCACTGCATATTTGTGCCACATCTTCTTTATCCAGTCATCCATTGAAGGACACTTAGATTGTTTCTATGTATTAGGTATTGCGAATAATGAATAATACTGCAGTGAACATAGGAGTACATACATCTCTAAGAATAAATGCTTTCAAAATTTTCAGGTCGATACCTAGAGGAAGGATTGCTGGGTCATATGGTAGCTCTAAATATTTTGAGGAACCTCCATACTATCTTCCATAGAGGCTATACCAGTTTACATTCCCACCAGCAGTGTATGAGGGTTCTTCTTTTCTGCACACCTTCTCCAATGCTTGTTATTTCTTGTTTTGTTTATAATAGTCATTCTTACAGATTTCGAGGTAATATCTCATTGTAGTTTTGATTTGCATTTCTCTTATAGCTAGTGAAGTTGAGCATCTTGTCATATATCTGTTTGCCATTTGTATGTCCTCTTGGGAAAAGGACCTATTCAGGTCCTTTGCCCATTTTTAAATTGGATTTTTTTTCTTTTGGTGTTGAGTTGTATGAGTTTTTTTTATATATTTTGGATATTAGCCCCTTATTGGAGATATTCTTTGCAAGTGCCTTCTCCCATGTGGTTGTCTTTTTACCTTTCTTAAGCTTAAGAGAGTTTCTCTTATATTCTTACTTCCAGGTGATAACACATATTTAGGTAGCGCCTCTTCTTTATGGAGATGTTCATCATTCTCTCTGTTTCACCTGTGATGGCCTTCATCGAAGCTGCAGAGGGTTCTCTAGAGGTATGCCTGAGCATGTAAGCCCTCAATTTTGGCCTTAAGGCAAACCTTTTTCTAAGACATAGGCTTTCTCAGAGAGAACAACATTGGGAGTTATTTAGTGCTTGTACTGTTTAATAAACCCCACCCTGTTATTTTCTCCTATTAAATCTGGTTACTTGCCTTCATTATATTTATCACAGTCAGTAATTATATATAATTTATTTGGGATTTATTGATTAATGCTTGTTCCTTCTACTAGACTGTTATTTTATTATTATTTTTATTGTTATTTTAACCACTGTGTACCCAGCAAGCTTGGCTTGAGTGGATGCTCAAAAATATTTGTCAAATGAATACAGGGATTCCAGCAATCATTCAGATTAGACTTTGATAAATACAACTATAGTCCAAGCTCTGTTATTGCACATTTTAGTCTAGGATGGCGAAGGTATGTCACTACATGTAGATGTCAGTTCCCTGACTTTGAGAGAAGGTTTGCACAAATTTCTAAGGGCATTCAGATTTCTTTTCCTTCATTTAATGTGTGCACAATGCTGAAATTTTCAGAGCACCAGTGGTTGATGTAGTTTAGCCTTTGTGTTGATGAGGACTTGAGACCTAGAGGGCTTTTTCTAAGATATCAAGCCCTGTCTATTTCAGGCATAATGGTTTTGGGATTTAGAATTATAAGACTTGAATTTGAATCCCAGCTCTATTAATAAGTCACTGTGTGATTTTGATCAAGAAATTTAACCTCCTTGAGCCTTAGTTTCTAGTCTAATAGTCCTTTCGATATTGATCGCAGTTATTACATCACTTTAAGCCATCTCCAGGCCAAATGGTTTCTTTGGCAAGTCTTCTTATGCCATGAGTTTGAGTTTGCATTTGCTTATCGTATGGGTATTTTCAGCAAAACACATCTGGGGTTTCCATTCTCTTCTTAGCATGTGGGGTTCAGAGCTGAGAGCAGCCATAACTCAAGGTGTGGCCAGAGTAGTGTAGAGATGAGCAAGGCTGTTTTTCTTTTGTTCTGGGTACACCTGTACCTTTTCAATTGAGAGTCACATCAGCTCTCATGGAGGACACATTGCTCTGCTGATTTGAGTCCCACTGCTCATCAACTGATACCCCCACCTCCTCTCTTCATGTTGGCTATTATTATTATTATTATTAAAATTAAAAAAATAATTTTAAGTCCCTTTGCTATCTTGGTCAGTCTAGAGATAGTCAAACTCTCTTGGTTATTTTCATGTTTATCTTATTGCCTTCAGGTGAATGCAGAAGCCCATGTTATTCCCCTGATTTCCAGAAAAAATAAGGCCCAAATCATTAAATCGTATTATTCTTTCTCTGTGCATTCACTTCCACGTGAGAACCCTCAGGGCAGAATCACTTAACAACATTCCTGAGTTTTTGATTACAGGCCAGGTACTCTGTCACATTCAGTAAGGAAGATAGAGAAGTGGAAGATTATACTGCAGTATAATAAGTTCATTGATAATGGGAAGTACAGGGGCTCAGACAACAGAGGACAGACTCCAAGCCATGGAGGCCAGAGTAGCAAGCTAGCAGTTCATTATACAGGCTGGAGGGGTATTTAGGGTTGATCCTGGGGGATTAGTGTCTAGTTCTTCAAATCCTTTGCATTTCGAAGCCTGTGCTCTTCCCAGTCTTTCCATGCCACAAGCCAGCACCATATAAAAGAGGAATTCTACACCCTATGATTCATCCATTTATTCATTCAGTGGATATTGGTGGAACTTCCAGGTGCAGGGTTATATAAGGGAACAAAAGAAACAAAATCTCTGTCCTCATGGAGATGGCATTCACAGTCTTTGCCCTCAACTTCTTGCTTTAGGCCATTTTGCACCTTGCTTCCTGACCTGTTCCAAATATCTTGGGTTTCTGACCTCTTGGTTTTGTGCCTGATTATTGCTTCAGTGTAACCTTATAGCAGAGACCTAACACTGCTTCTCTGGAGTTTCCTCATTGATCTGACTCAGACTTTTTCTCTGGCTGTATATATGAGCTTTGAAAAAAAGTTCTTCTCAGTTTTGTCAGAGCCCTGAGATCCGTTATCTTCACACACGTGGCTCTAGGTGCCATTGGATGGCTCATGGTACTGGGTTTGTTTTAGCTACACAAATCAAAACTAGAGAGCTGAGAAGCTGAATAGGTCCAAACCACGGTAATTCTTGACATCAGAGTGTGCTGTGTGTGTGTGGTTCCCAGGGCTGGGAATAAAGAGAACAAGTTGAACCTTAACTGAAAAGAGACCTGGCAAGAGCTTTGTCATGTCTAGGACCTAGTCAGATGGGCTGAGATTTTGGACAAGGATCTTGGCTCAAGAGTGGAACCAAACCAGGAGACACTCATATAACTTATGAGGAATGATGATGGAATTGAGAAGAAAAAAAAATAATAATGACATAGCTTGGAGCTGTTCTAAACATTTAGCATATATATACTAATTTGTGACTAATTTGGTTTGGGAATTTTCTGGTATCCTGTAAAGATGCCATTGAAAAGAAACTAAGATCACTAGATGGTACTACTGAGGACAGACATCTCTGCATTGAGAGCTAAGGGCTCTCAGTGTTCTTTTTTTTTATTGAAAACGTACCCTATGCTTATCCTGCTTGACTGTTATGATGCTGAGTGAGGATGGTAGAGAGAGCATTTTAGCTTCCGTAAACCTTAGTTACAGCTACTGCTTGCAACCCAGCAGGAGGCCTGACATGACCTGCTGTCATGCTGAAGAGAATACTGAAGCCAGTAAGAATTTTGAAGAGTCCATGAACCAGACTAATCTTTGCTCTTTGTTGTCCTGAATCCCCAGAGAGCAGAAAGTGAGGTGATCTGGCTTCTTTTATGAACATGCAAGGGGTCCTGCACTGGCATGCTGCAGCATCTTAAACCTCCTGAGACAGGGGCCACGTCTTGCTCTTCTTGGTATCTTCCATGGTATCTTGACTGCAGGAAATATTTGTTGTCTTGTGTTGAAGAGTGGGCTTCCTCTCTATGGGGGGATTTGGTAAGATGACCTGAGAGATTCTATGGATTTCTCTGAGACAGAGTTCAAGTGGATGAATGGAATGAAATCTAACACTCAGCACATAGTAGAGGCTCATTAAATATTTGTTGAATAAAAGCCCTTTTCCTGACCGGATGCTGTATTATAAAATCAGAGTCAAAAAGGGACTCAGAGTTATTGTGTTCAAGAGGTATTAATTACTTGCTTTCAGCCTTTTTAGACAATGAGGAGGGTCCTAAATCCCTCTAGCAAGCAAGTCACACAGTCTGACCAACTGGGCTCCTGGCCTAGTGTTCTTGTAAGCAGGGACATTTGAGAAGCATTGGGAGGACTTACCCAAGAATACCTGGACCACTGCATCAGCAAGGTTCCTATTGTAGAGAAAGGAAGACACAAAGACTAGTTTTCTTCCCTTTATTCCTGGTTGAACTGTGGATTCTCAAGGCTTCCTGACTTGTGATAAGCCTAAACTGAATTCACAATTAGCTCTTAAGTCACAGGTCTACAATTAAATTTCTTTCTCAAGCTTTCATTAATGAGCATCAGCCTTAATGTTTTGTACATTCTAGATAAGAGCCTTGATATGTTCAAGAGGTTTGGGTATGGACTTGGACATATTGGCCTTTGAATCTAGTGCTTTGGGACGTTGAGCAAATTATCCTTTGTTAGCTTCAGTCGTATTATCTCTAAAAGTAGAACCAGTACCATCATACTGGATTGCTGTGAAGGAATAAGAGATACAGTACTGGACACCTAGTAGGCATTCAATAAATATTTGTAATAATGAATATTCAGTTTTTATAATAAATAGTAAATATTCTCTTCTTTGCTGCCGCCTTAATTTTTGTTTCCCACTCCGGCATTCTGCATCATTGTCATTTTTAGGCAGAGTTGAGCGTAAGGAGCCTTTATAAAGCCCAGTAGCCTGTCTTTGGCTCTAGATTGCTTTTTTACCTTTTCCTCTACAAAAGAAGCATCGCCTCCTGGTTCCTTGTTGATTTTCAGAGGCACGACTGTTTGACAAACCATTTCAGGTGCTGTCTGTAGGCTGCCTAACGAGTCCTCATCTTTCACATCACTTACTATTCAACTGATTTAGGGAAAAGTGCCCCCTGCTGATGTGTAAGAAACAGATGCCTCATAATTGTTCCATATCTTTCCTTTTTTTCTTCTCCTCTGTCTCAACTCTGTGCAAGCTTTCCCAGGAGATCAAATGGTTTCCCCTACCATTTCTCTAATGGGAATGTAGTCTAATAATGTAATTTACTGCTAATTAAGGTATTATATTAATTAATATTTATGAACTTTTTCTTAATCTAATGTTTGTTACAGTTTCATCTAATGTTTATTATTTAATGAATGGGTTTTTTCATTTTTAGGTTACTTTAAATCTTAAAAATGTTTTAGTTTGTCTTTGACCATCACCTCTGTTTCTCCTTGGTTTGGTGGCTTTTCCCTTTTTCCCTTTCCTTCTGAAGGTGGTAAATAGAAGTGCTTGTGTGCCTGTAGTTAAACTGGTACATAAGTGCCTTTAGCAAACTTCTCTAGCTGTGGGATTCAAGTGGCAGCACTTGAATAGAACCTATACATTTTGTTATCCATCTAATTTTCTCCTTAGACTCATATGGTTTGTATCTTGGAATAGCAAAATACACCTTTGAATCATGGGCTCTCAGGCCTGTATAGGACTTGAAAGGAGGTCTACTACAAATCCCTATCTGATGCTTTGCTTGACTTCTTTAGGAAACATAGAGATATCAGAACCTCTCACCTGCTTAATTGCTCTGGACAGGCTAGAAAACAAGAGGAGTGTGGTGATGAATTTAAGTGACAAATTTTATTTTGGTAAATAAGCCTGCGGTTGTGCTAATTTCAGAACAGTAGACTTTTTTTTTTTTTTGGTTATTGTTGTTAAATTAGAATGTGTTGACTATTACCAGTCTGTAATAAAATTGGTGGTCCCTTGGGGATTTGTGGACAAAACTTTAATACTCTGTTACAAATGTGTTGCATGCCTATGGTAACAGTCTTCCCCAGAAATGCAAGAGAAGCTTGGTCATGGTGATTCAATTAATCCTGTTTTGTAACTAGGATGGAAAAGTTCAAGGAAAACTCGACTGCTTCTGCCAAAATTTAGAAACTGGATGTTGGAACTGCTTAATTGAGGTGGTTATTTCATGTGTAATTATTTAAACCTAGGATTCCCATTTTCTTTGGAAGTGCATTTCAATCCTGACCTAGCCCACAAAGGATTTGAGGCAGTTCAAATATTTTATTTCATTACACAGCAACCCTTCTCAAAGTGCTAAATGGAATATATTTATTTTTCAAATTAACATAAATTAAACTGAATTGTGTTTTGAACAGTTTTCAAAAATTAGAGGGGAAATGTACAAGGCAAGCTCTGGAATTGAAATCAGATGACCTGGGCTCCTCTCCCAGTTTCACTGCTTGATAGCTGCATAGCTGTGGACAAGTCAACCTGATTTTGTACCTGTAAACTGGGGAAAATCATATAGATATAATAGTAACAGCTTCCATTTGTTAATTATTAATATGTGTCATGTATGTATTGTAGATCTAAATCTCTCTGTGTCCCTGCAAAATATGTTATACTGTCCCCTGGTTTAAAGATGAGAAAAATGGAGACTGGGGGAGGTAGAGCGATGTATCTAAACAAGTTCAAATAAGCAACTAAGTGGTAAAAAATTGGACATTTTGGCTCTTTCTGTGATGCCAGGATGTCTCTAGGTAGAGGGAGGACCCAGATGAATGAGACTCTATTCATCATATGTTTTTTCATGCTCATGGAGATACGGTCAATGAGTACAGCTGCCTTAGTGCAGGGACAGTCATCTCATTGAAGCTGCTGAGACCCCGCCTCAGTTACGTTCACATTTTATAAGCTTGTTCTAGCTACATAACTTGTTTCTTACTTGTGCAACTGAGGAAATAAAGGTTCGTGTTGGAATAACCTGGGTTTAAGACCAGCTCTGCTTGCATTAGCCATCTAAAATTAGTGGGTCAGAAGCAAGTCATAGTCCATGCCCATGTTCAGGGAACTCCCAAAGCAGGTTTGGAGTTTTCTGTGTGGGTGTAGTAAATATTATTTTTTTTTCTTTTACTAATGGGTAGTCTTCTAGCTGGGAAGGTTTGATCATTTGTGGAGCGTCAAAAGAGGGCAATGATAGGTGAAGATGACACATGCCTGGGTGATCACATTAGCTAAATACATTTGGGCTGTCAGTGTTGAGCCAAATCTTGTTACACTGAACTGATGTTTGGGAAGTCACTTATATTTTTGGATGTTCTTAGTTGTTAAATTAGGATCTTAATTACTTACCTTATATAGTTATGGTAGGATGATGGATGTCATAAAAGATATTTGCAAATAACATCATAATATACTTACTAGTCACCTTCCTGCCTAGGTTCTGGATCCCCACCCACATCACCTTCTGAGAGATGGCTTGGTGCCAGCTGCTTTTCTAGGAATTCATCTGCTCCTGCCCCACAAAAATAAAAATGCAAACACTTTCTGGAGTGATGAAAAATAATGCAACGATCTGCACATTTTCGATGCTTAAAAATCAACAGGGGCCATTGTAAAGAGTCTTCCAAGGATCTTTTAAAAGGACTGACATGTCATCATTTTGCTGGGAGTTTTCATCTTTTTCATTTCGCCTTGTAATTTTCCTTCTGGGCCAGTTAGCAAAAAAATTAAAATTAAAAAAAATTTTTTTTGAAAAGCAGCAGTAAAAGGAAGCCTTAAGAAAAACATTTCCATGGCCCACAGTTAGCCAGAAGTTTCTAAAATGGTCACTTCCTGCCTAATTCTGGCCTCACATCCTTATTCATGTGTCTGGGTTAGGAATCCTTGGTTAAGAAAACGGGGCCATAATGATATCTTCTGTAAACATATGCTGCCTTCTAAAGGGATTCTTATGATTACCAGAATTTTATAATTTTCGTCTCAAGGATTGGCTGAATTGGATGGTTTAGTTTTCGATGGTTCCAAATCTCAACATGCTTGCTCTGACAAATGGCAGGTGGACTTGCCTTTAGCAGTCACTCTTTATGCTTCTGAAGTTAAATGGTTTAGTTTAATTTTGATTATTATAGTTTTTAAAATTTCTTCTTGGGTTCTTAAGAGCAATACTTAGCAACTTTTACAACAAGTTTTTATTGTATTTTTGTATGTAACAGTAGCTAACCTTCAGTATTGTTGGCTCTTGTTTTACATTCAAATTACCTATTTTTGAGGAGGACATTGATATCTACACTTGGCTTCTCTAATCTCTCTATATTCCATAGAGTTACTGGTCTTGTTTCTTTATGCATGGATCACCATTAATGCCCAATCTAGTAATCTAATTGCTGGACTTGATTACTTTAGGGGGATCTTAATGCAGTCACTAAATTAGAGAAATTCCCAAATAAACACTACAGTATTTTAAATGAAACTCTTAAAAAGAAATTGCATTTTGAAAACTGTTCTCTTAGAAAACTTTTTCTGAGATCCTCTTGTGTGCTAGACGTTCTGTTTGATGCTAGAGTACAAGAAGAAATATAATCATAGTTGTAGTGGCTATAAGTTTTCCTTGAGTACAGTGGTCCTGTTTAACTCATCCTTGAACTCACCAAATACAGGCACTTAAAACATACTAACAATCATGAAAGAAATATATAATGTCTTTATGGAATTATTAATAAGATACTCTGGAACCAGATGGTTCCAGAATTTAAAATGACAGATACATTTTTTATAGCACAGAAAATAAGAGAACTCTTTATGTAGAAAATACTTCTTTTGGTAAGGGAGGTGGCACATTTTCCAAACTCTCTTCATATATTTGTGTGAGTTCTCAAAGGAGGCATGACCCACATCCCATAATATAAGCTGAAATGGCCACATAGTTGCTTTCTTTGGAACTCAGAAACAGGGCCTTGTACAAGTGTCCTTCCCAGTGTTTTGAATTTGAATGAAGCAAAGAAGCAAGGGCAGAATATTCTGGAATGGTGGGAGTGGTACCTGGTATCTAATGATGGCAGTGTCAGAGCCCATAACAAGACAGTGGCTACGGTCTGGTGTGTATATTTCTTGGTTTATGGACTTGGTCTTCTAGTTTTGTTACTAACCCTATGAACTATTCACTCTCTTACTTATAGGGGCTTACAAATGAAAGCCCTTGAAATTCTCCCATTCTTCTAAGAAAATAAAGCAGTAGTCTATCTTTGGGGAAATTTGCAGTGATTAGTGTCCTCATCAAAGAGGTAAACAATGTGGAGATGGGGATTTCTGTATTATTACATTTAATTCTTCAATATAGTCAATGCACAATATAGATTTTGTGAAATGCATAGAGCAGCATAATACTGATAGTGTGCAAAAGAAGACTGTAGACCATTCTCAATAATTCATTAATAAAAAGTACCCCCCCTCCCAAATGGTAGCAAACTGAACACAATAATACAGCAAAAGAATCATCCATCATGACTAAATATGGTTTATTCTGGGAATATAAAGGTAATTTTAAAATTAATTCCAGGACAGAAGGAAATTGATTAATATAATATATCATATTTTCACAGAAAAGAACAAAATGCTATATGATAATCTTAGTAGATAATGAAAAAGCATTTAAGAGCATGCTATTCCAGATTTAAATATATACATCTTAAGAAACTTAAAGTATTTTTTTCCATGTCAAAAATGAACTATTTAAAAATAACACCATGTGATACTTAATAATGAAACATTAAGCTTATTGACACCAAAATCATGAATAAGATATTGCTTTATTAAATTTATTGTAGTAACAGTGGTTAATAACATTATATTCATTTCAGATGTACAACTTTACAATACAACATCTGTATACTCTATTGTGTGTTCACCACCTGAAGTCTAGTCTCCTTCTGTCACCTTGTATTTGACCCCCTTTATTCTTTTTGTCTTCCTCCTACCCCCTTTTTTCTCTGATAACCATCATTCTCTTGTCTGTATATGAGTTTGTTTTTTGTTTGTTTGTTAGCAACAAGATATTTTTATATAACTTTGTTCTGGAATTTCTGAGACATGCAAATAGAAATAAAAGATTATTACTAACCAAAAACTGATTCACAAACAGAGGGGATGGGAGATGGGGGGGGGCTGGAAGAATGGGGTAAAGGGTTAAAAAAGTACAAATTAGTAGTTGATAGATGGTCACGGGCATGGGGAGCATGGCATAGGGAATGCAGTTAGTATTAATATATTGGCTAGGTGGAAAACCAGAGGAGAGAAGGAATAATTAGGGGATCATTTTATAAACTATATAAATGTCTAACCAATGAACTGTATACTTGAAACTAATTAAAAAAAAGACTATTGCAAAGGATAGCACAAAGACATCACTATTTACATAAGTCTTTATTCCTAGAAAGTCTGAGAATATCAACTTTAAAATTCTTAAAGTAGTAAGAGTTTAGTGAAATACCTGTATATGAAATAAATGTGTAAAAAGTAATAGGTTTTCTCTATAACAAAATATTAGGCAATATGATACAGAAAAAATATCTAACTTATAATTGTAACAGTAACAAAAGTAGTAACAATTTAAAGCATCAGGGAAGTATTTAACAAATTATATGGAGTAATATGAGGAATATTTGAATATTTGAATCAATGGAAAGACATGGCATGTTGTCCTTTAAAAAAATCTTTATTTCTTTATTATAATATTTTTTGTTTTCTAGGAGTCATGCCATCTAGAATTCCATTGGAAATCCATTGTAGATGAGAAGAGTGACTCTTGTGAAAATGTCTTATCTTCTCACTGTGTTCAGTTCTTCCTAAGTATTGTTAAATAGGAGATGTGTAAGAGCCTGATCATTGACTAGTCATCATTACCTTGTTACAATACGAGAGCTATAATATAACTTAAGAACAATATAGCACTGTGGCTCTGTGGGCAGAGTAGAAAACTGTACTCAGGACCTAAACATTAGATTAGGCTTGCTAAAAATAAATTTTGAAACCATATAAAGTCTCAAAATGACATAGTAGAGAGTAAGAGACTTAGTAAACTCCTACTTGGATGTTTCCATTCCCTGTCACTGTGGACAGGCAGACAACCACTGCTGACACTCAAGAAAACTGGTAGAGGTGAGTCAGGAAGGCCCAGTCAACTTGATGTTTTTTCATCATTAATGTTTCACTATACTTTAAAAAATAATATATCTCTGAAAGGTTTTTAGCAAGAAGGCAGGCTCAAAGCAAAGGGTATAGAAGATAGACTGGAAGTAGAGAGATGGCTGGAAAGGTGATCAATTAAGAGGCCATTCCCATATTCCACACAACACAGCATAAGAGTCTCAAATGATTTCCCTGGGCTCAAAATACTCATATCACAATAATTTTTTTCCCAATCTTTATAGACATTGCTTTATTAACTCCTGATATTTTGATGTTCTCGAGTAAAAATTTCAGGCCAGTTTTAATTTTATTTCAAGCTAACTACTTTTTTTTTTTTTGATGTTTTTAAGACTTTTAACTATACGATCAACAAAAATTCTAGATATCTGGGTTTAGGCTTGTTTTTCTTAAAATTTATGCACTGAACATTCAAAAATATTAAAAAAGCTTAAAAAATATTTCTGAGAAGTTTTCTTTAGTTAGGTTTCGGATTACTTTTCATACTCAAGTTTCCTGGGATTATCTATTATTCTTAGATTCCATCATTTTTTTGGTCTTTTTTATTATTTACCTAATTAATTAAAATTTTTGCTCTTTTCGTTTCAGTTCTTAGGGACCTCAGTTTTCCCTCTGTATGTCTCTTTATTTTTCATAGCGCCCATTCCATTTCTAATAGAGAGATCATTTCTGTTGTTACTGTCTCATTTTGCCTGGCTTCTGCTTTAATTTTAGTCAGTTATCTTGTACCCCATCCTATTATAATTTTACTATTTTTTTTGTCCTTTAAAAAATATTTATTTCTTTATTATAATAATTTTTTGTTTTCTAGGAGTCATGCCATCTAGAATTCCATCGGAAATCCATTGTAATATAAAACTCCCTTTGGTTTATTAAATGTTTTTAAAGAATATTGCATCTCCTTTGACTATCTGGATGATGCTATCCTTCCCTATGGCTATCGTTTTATTTCATGTACTCCATATTGGATTTATCTTTTGTTCGTCTGCAAATAAGGAAATATCTCTCTAGATACAAGTTTGCATGGGCACAGTGTATAGATTGGCTTTGACTTTATTGTCTTCTGGCTATAGGTAAACTCTCACATCTAGAACTGGGAGCACATTGTTGTGAACATATTCTAGTCCAAATACTAGTGAATACTGATTTTTACCAACTGCCAAAGATATAGACTGAAGTAAGATTATTTTTATACAATTGCTTGTTTCTCTGGTACTCTGAACTAATAGAATATATTTAAAATGACTTTTCCCACCCAGCATGAGCTGTCTGTGTTCACCTAGTATACCTTATCTCCCAAGATGCAATGGATCACAGACATGCTTCATACATAAGAGAGATTATTAAGCTGAAAGTCAGTTATCACATGTTGTACTTTTGCCCAGCTTACCGTACTGATAAGGGAAGGCTTAGTAAATATAGATGATACTGATGTTGATTACATAACAGGTCTTTCCCACAACATATGATTTTAAACCAGGCCTTTGCATTTATGATTTATGGATTTCACATTCATTAATGTGTGCTAAGTCTCCTTAGTCTAACACTGTAGGGGATTCAAAGGTCAGAAAAACAGATGCCCAGTGGGAGGGATTCTTACTCCTATGCCTTCTGTATATGGATATTTCTCCCCAGTGTCTTGCAGGTTAGGATTACCTATTCTACTTTTAAGGTTTCTCAATCTTATTTGTGCTGGAAGATTCTCATATACGTGCAGTTCTGCTGACAGCTCAAGTTGTGTTTCTAATTGATTTCAACAGGCCTGTTTTTATCGTATAAACATCACATGTGACTTGAGGTTGGAGCCTATATACTAAGTGTTTGAGAGTGCAGAAAACTCAGATTGTAGGTGTCAAGGGAAAAAAATGGAGGAGACTTAAGGGAGCATATGTAACTTGGGTCTCCAAGCTCATGGTGTTCACTTATCTACTGGGACAAGAAAGACTTAAGGAAGGACAATAACGGGAGGCCAATTTCTTTAGAAAATGTAGTAAATCTAATTGTTTTTACACATGGCTTTTTACAGAGCTTTGCAAAAGAAAGAATTGTGTTAATGTTAAGATTAAAAACCTTTTATAGTTCCCCATTTCCTAGGGGACAAAGTGCAAAATTTGTAGCATGTCATTTATGGTACTTCACAGTTGGGCCTCCATACACATTGCTCTCCCATACACACATGCAGTGCTTCAGAGTGTCCTTTTACACCTTTACACCTGTATTCATGCTGTTTCTACTCATTGGAATGCCTTTTCTTCTCACCTCCATCAGAAAAATCTCTACTCATCCTGTAGTGGCACCAACATAATCATTTAAGTAAAGTCTTCTATTATTTCTTAGTTAGAATGATTTATTATTCTATGCTTCCATGATAAAATGATAGGAAGCATCAGTTACAGTTGTTTATGTGCGTTTGTCTCCTCAAAGAACTTGAATGAAACCAGAATGCTATTTTGAATATATACAGTATATAGTATAATAGCGGATATTCATTTAATCAACACATATGTATTTAACAACTGCTCGATGATAAACACTGTGTTGGATACTTGGGATGTAGGGGTGGACAAGATAGACTAAATTCCTGACTTCATGCAACTTACAGTTCAAAAAGGGGATGAGAAAGGACTAGTAAACAAATAACTTTCAATTATTTGTTAAATCTTAAATTAAAACAGCCACTTAAAAAATGTTTGATGAACTAAATCTTTTGAATGAATGTTTAGTGCTACCATAGAAGAAAGAGGTACAGCCTTTGCAGCAATTATTTTTGGCTTGAGCATTCAATAACCACAAAAATCTCAGCATTATATAATAATAAGCATTTGTTTTAGCTCATGTGCCTGTGGTTGAACTCAGTCATTCTAGGCTGGATTCAGCTGGTTGGTTGATCTGGGTTCACTTGTGTCTGCGACTGGCTGGGGTTAGCTGACCTAGGCTAGGCTTGGTAAAAGTAGCTCACCTTTCTTTTGTAAGCAACAGGATAGCTGTGGCATAAGGTAGAGGAGTACAAACCCTAATAAACAGCCCTATTCCAAGCCTTTGATTATGTCATATTTACTTTTATCCCATTGATCAAAGCAAGTCACATGGTCAAGCCCAGGATCAAAGAAAGGAGGTATACCACACCCAAAGCAGGAGGCACTGCAAAGTTACATGGCAAAGGGTGTGGATTTGTAATCCTGATAATTGGGTAGGAAACGAAAACTTGGAATAATAATTTAGTCTGCCTCAAGTCTCTTAATGTGTATGACATCATGTGATAAGAAAGATTGGAGCCTATTAAATCCTCAAGCCAGTACTTGGGTAAGTTTTCTGACCTTTCTTTAGACTGTTTTTCCTTTATCCAACCCTCTACCTCCCATGTCCCACTCCCCACACCTGACAAACATTCCTACCCTTCACCACCAATATATGCTTGCTCATTCATCTACTCAGTGGTGCTGTAGTTTCTAGCATCTTCATCTTTGTTTGGGAGTTTTTTCTGTGTGTGTGTGTGTGTGTGTATGTGTGTTGTGCTGCTCTGCTGTGCAGCAGGGCAGAAACACCTAAACACTAATGCCAGAGAGGAGTTTGTATAAATATTCCAATTCCTACACTCTAAGGAGAGGGATATCTGAAATGTATTTTTCACAGAGTTCCCAGAGTTCCCCAGTGTAATCAAACTCCTTTTTTGGTAATAAACAGTTCTATGACTGTTTCATATCTCCACTCCCCTACTGGTGTTTCCTGGGATTGCTCCGCAGTAAACTACTGCACTCAAATCCTTGTTTCAGGGTCCAACTCTGTGGGAAGCCACATAAGAAAACATGCATTGAAGATCTGTGAGCAGAAAGCACTCTACAAGCATGCTCCCATGTTAGTAAGCAAATCCCGAGACATCGTATTATTGCTGATATCAGTTTATAGAAAGAAATCAAGTGGATAGCGGAAGGAACATGGGCTTTCAATTCAGACAAACCTGGGTTCCAGGACTTTCTCCACAACTTACTTTCCTGAATATCCTCATCTTTAAAATGGAGATGATGCCCATCTCATAGTGTGAGACAGTAACCCATATAAAGTGCTATCTACAGTGCCTAGCACATAGTAGGTGTTCAGTAGGTGGCTAACTATTCTTATCGTCAAGGTACCATTTTCTTTCAGACAATGTCAATATTTATACAATATCATGATTAAATATTATCTTATTTAATCCTCACTACAAATGCATGGAGCAGGTATTATTATTATTATCAGACCCATTTTACAGAAAAAGAAGCTGATGTTCAAGGGAGCCAAGAAACTCGCCCAGAATCACTCAGCCAGCACTGGGCATCAGAAACAAATTTTCTGACCTCAAGATCCATATCCTTACTGTTTTACTTTATCTTCCCTCGGCCAGCTTGGTTATTTATCCTGCCTTGCCTAGTATAAGTTCCCCAAAGACAGGAATAGATTTATTTTCCCCCTGGATTCTTGGGCTTCACTCAGGGTACTTGGTTATTGAGAAAGGAATTAAATAATTGTCAGAGGAAAAGACAGCTTGTAGGAGAATGTGATAAATTTAACTGAGAAAGCGCCAAGGGCATAGACACATGCAAAGCTAGCACCAGAGCTCAGGCCTTTAGGCTGTTGCTTAATAATATTAACAACTAATATTTGTCTAGCATTTTACAGTTGTCAGAGTACTTCCTGATTTTAGTCTAACTTGATTCTCATACTGCACTCTGATACGACTTTCTTTGTCAGTATTTTTACTGAAGGAAACTAAGCCTCAGACAGGTTAAGGGATTAGCTTAAAACAACTCAGCCAATAAATGTTAGAACTGGAGGATCTGGGAGGGACTGGAAACCAGATCTTCTCTTGTCTACTGCTGGGGTTTATGAGATAGAACTTTTTCCTATACTAATAGCAACTAGAATTTGTAAAGTGCTCAGCAGTTAAAACTCATTCACAAATAGCATCTCAATTTCTACAGCTATAAAGGCAATATTCTTATTTTGCGGAGGAGGCGGGTGAGATTCAAAAGGACAGTAAAAGGACTTGCCCAGGGATACATTGTTGGCAGTTGCCTGAGACAGGATTCAAACAAGGGCCCTTCGACTACAAAATTTCTACTAGTCCACCCTGCTGGACCCTAAATGTAACCTCTCTTTTCAAAATGAAGAAATTGCTTAATCTATTTCTAGCTTCTTCTCAGAGAAAAGCCTTCCTTTTTGCCCTTCTCTCTTTAGTCCTTAAACAAGACAAGAACAATCCTCATAAGGGGCAGGAGAGAGGCCAACCAGAAGGTCTTGTTGGGAGCACAGCTTGTCCCATTTGCTAATTATTATTAGCTGGGCCTATTGTGCTCACCCCCACCCTCTCACAGGAGCAAAGAGGCAACCAGTGATTTAAAAGTGCAGTTTCAGAAGCAGACATGTCTTGTAACCCAGGAACTGATGTGGCTTCCTGGGTAGGATGGAGTCCCTGGATTTCCTGGGCTAAGCATTCTACTCAGCTGTTGCCCATCCACCTCTCGTCACCTACGTCACTTACTTACGGGGAAACAGGGCAATGAAGATGGAAGAGGGCATGAAACGAGGCTATGCCATACCTCTTCAGAATGAGAAACAGCTTTCTGCTTTTAAACAGCAGAGGATCTGGGGGGGAAGACCTAGCTTTGGAACCACACCAAACCAGAGAGCTTCTACATCAGTTGCAGAATCTGGGTATTTATTTTTCTTTGCTTATATTGCAAATTTATAACAAGCTGAGAAAAAAAGCACCCCCTTCCCCTTAATTTTTCTGGTTGGCCTCTCACTCTCCTCCCAACAATGTCTGGGTTTCCCTCAAAGCTACCAAGTGCTAATTTGAAAAATATGTTGCCAACAAATGGGAGAAAAGCCCGCATCCTATGTGAAATGCCCTCTGGGGCATGGAGGAGCTCCAGGAGAAAGAGAGAGAGGGTAGAAAGGGAGAGTTGAGAGAGGGCGAGCACAGGCGCAAGTGAACAAGCATGAGAGTAAGAGAAAGCACACAAGTGTCCAAGGCTGCTGCATACTCACTGAGCAGCAGGAAGAAATGGGGACTGACAGAGGCTAAGACATAGGAACCCACATGTAGCTGCGTGACATCTTGGGCTGCTGGACGAAACCCTCCATTGCATTTAAGGTACTACACAAGTCTCACTGTTGGTATTTGTCACTGCATTTCTGAGGATACTTCATAAGAAAAAATTATTCTAGAGTTAATTACTAGGAAATACTTGCTTCTGCTGAGGAGGTTATATGTTTTCTCCTTAGGTATAAAAAGACCTGTGTCACACATTAGGTTTCCAGGTTTGCTTTGTCTGCCAGGAAGTTTAGAGTGAAATTTATAGCACAAACAGAGCTTTGGTAGAGACCTATCACCCACTTAACCATTTCCTGTTTTTCTTTTGGCTTGTCTTTCATCTTCTAATGCTTATTTTTGTTATGATTATTCTACAGTGAATATTTTACCACTCTATGTGTGTTATATGAATGGCTTCAAATTCTTTGTGGAATGAGACAATGTATAAGCAAATAAATATACATATAAATAAAACTTGCTGAAACAAACTTTGCATGAGCAAATTAAGGGAATGAAGGAGCAAGGGAAGGAAATCCTGAAATCGACTTTAGGCTTCTTCCTTATCTACTTCAAATCCCATCACCTCATTCTCTGCTGCTACCACCCTTAAAAGAGGCAATATGGGTATGGAAAGAACTTTCAAGAAAAGGTTAAGAGTAGTAGCTTATGGTAGATGGCTGTAGACCCCTTACTATTTTATGCAGAGCACCAAAAACTAAAGGAATAGAATTCAATTAAATTGGAACACTTCAGAGAGGTCTTCGCTTGGGTTCTTCCCTGTGCTTTCTAATCCTCTAATGGAAGTCTTTTTCTTTCTTTTTCTTTTTCTTTTTTTTAAGTATTATAAAGAGTATGGGATTTAGAGGCTAAAGACTACAACATTTCTAGCTCCAACTGTGAGTTCTTGGGCCTGAGCTCTCTTACCTTCTGCAAAGGGTAGAAAATGGCCCTACAGGGTTAATATAAATATCAAGTGAAAAAAAAAAAAGGGAAGTGTTATGTAGATAATAAGTTTCTACACATTATCATCATCATCAGGAATTTAGGGTTTTCTGCAATCTTTCCTTTCACCCCCACCATTAGTTATTTTATTTCACAACATGCCCTTCATCATATCTAGCATCTCCATATGCTTCGGTCATTTCTTGACCAAGTCTCTGCCTCAGATGTCCTTTTTGTCCCCTCGCTTCCATAGTAGATTTCTATACAATAAAGCCTGCTAAGATATCACCGCCTTGATAAAATCCTAGCCCTGCCATTTGCACCGAGTGATACTTTTTTCTTACTCTTGGTCACTGAAGAAGTTGGTCCATATCATGAATGTTACATTTGTTGTATGATAGTTGTTTCTTGGCTGTTACCTCTCAGTGCAGCTCCCTAGTGGCAGGAACTGTTTGTTCATCTTTAAATCACTAGCGCATTCTAGGTACATTTAGGTTCAAGATGTTAAAATAAATCACAAACTTAACAGATGATGAATTCGAGACCTGTGAGCAGTGAAGAAAATTTTCTCAAAATTCTTCTATACCTTGGAAATCTTTTGTGCCACAAAAAGCCAAGTTGATAAAAATGAAATACCAGGGAACAGTATTGAAACAGACTATTCTGTGTCTGTCAAATGGCAATGGATAGATACTCCCAATTTCCTCTGAGAACTCCTGATTTCCAAGTCAAAGGCCACATCAACATGGACTGGGACATTAGGGGACTATCAAGGGCTCTTGCTCTGCTCTGTTCACCTCTCATGAAAAGTGTGGACTCACCTGGATGCAGCATTTAGAGAGATCATCAACAAAATGAACTAACTTGTTTCTTTATCTGTACCTCGAAGATGATACTCTTACTTTATATAATTTCTGGAAAGAACAAAAGATATGAAGTATGTTGAGGTGCCTTATAAACAAAAAAGGACTGTCTATATCTTTGTTATTATAATAATGGGCCAACATAAGGTTAAATTCAGTCCCATGGACAACAGTATTCAAGACAAATTAGAGTGTACTCAAATGGCTAACCACATTGTGTTATTTGCCACCAAGCACAGTGTTAATATAATATTAGTGCCAGTCATGGAAGAATGATAGAAGATAGATTGCAATGATGTCTTTTAAGGCATTGTGCTAGGTGTGGATTTTATTCAAATGAAAAAGGAGAGAGATTCTTTCCAGCTATGAATGAAAACTTGGAGTGATCTCTCCTGGTTGACAGGAAACCACTATCACCTCTGCTGACCTAAGAGAGCTGCTCCTTGGATTATGGAAGGTTGTCACAGAAATATTGCATTCACTTAGCCAAGGGAGCTGTGTCAGCATTTTGGAAGATTGCTGAACTCAACTGTTTAGAAAGCCCTACATCTTCTCCCTGACAGTACACCACAGCAGTGATGAGGACGAGAGAGAACAGGGCTATTCTGGCAGGGGCATAGTGATTTACATTCAGCCCCTACTCACTTTGATAATGGGCATCAAAGCAGAGGAAGTCTTGTTCTAACTGTGAGTGTTCCTTATTTGGGCAATAGCTGTGCTCCTGAAGATTTATGTGCAAGGCAGATTTCTGTAATTCAGATAATTTAAAAGTTGTTTGGGAAGATCAACATTTGATGAAATTCATTGAGATGTCAGAATCTTTTTGTGATGGCAGTTTTAAATGTTTTATAAATTTGGAGTTTTGTAACTTAGATTGTTTTTAAAACATGGGTAATACTTAAAACTAATAAGAAGTGCTTTTTTCAAGCTTTACTACAGATTTCTTAAATATTACAGCTTGCTCATATTATCTTGCATTTGTATAGGACTGTCAAATGTTGCCAAGCTCTGGATTTTATTGGAAATTGATTCAATTAAAGTAACCTGGATGGTTTTCTTTGCTTGGAGCACTCTGAAAATAAAATTCTCTGGCATTTTAGGAAGCAAAGCTCTTGGAAATTCATGGATATTTACAACACTCATACCTCTCAAATATCTTCATGAAGAGTGGACATGGCTCTTAAATGTTCACAAAATGTTTTTATGAGACAGCTACAGAATGTAGGGTGTTGTGTTTATGTTGCATTACTTAATTTTCTATGTTGGGAAATGGGCTTACCTATCAGCTTGCCCTGTACCATCATAAACTGCACATCTGCATTCTGCCTGCCATTGTACCAGGTACGTACATGTTATTGTTATTTATATAATTGTCACAATAGATATCATTTAATGTACTTTAGATGGGGAAACTGAGGCACAGAAAATTTAAGTGACTTGCCAGAGGTCAAATAGGTTGCAGATCTAGGAATAAAAAACAGATTTTGTTCTACATCATCACATAACCAATGAGCAAGCTCAGCTAATGATTTTAATTAAGATTGAAGAATAGGGGAGTAGAAGGGAGAAATTCAAACTAGTAACCAAAGGTAATAGTTGCAAAGAATGGAAAGGCTTCTTAATATTGATATCATAATCATGGCTATCATTTATCAAGTGCTTATCATGAGGCTGGAAGAGTGGTGTGGTTCACATTAAAACTCACAGCATTCCCATGAATTACTGTCTTAGTATGCAATTGTACAGATGAAAAAATCGAGGCACTGAGATCAAAATCGATTTGCCTCAGGTCATACAACTTAATAAACTGCTGCATTTGGACTCAGACTCATTTCTATCTCTCTCTAAAGCTTGTACTCTTTCTATAATACTTTGCTGCTCACTATCTAAACTCTTGAAAAGTAAATACTTTTGCCTGTTAATAACAACTGGAATTTAGGTTCCAGTCCAAGACTTGTTCAATAATATACAAGGGAATGAAGCCATACAATAATGTACTTTGGAACATAAGGACCAGCATTTTCTTACTACAACAACCACAACAAATTTCTTTGATGCTGTAAAAGTAGTAAAAATATAGAACTTATCTTCCCTAAGATGTTGCAGAGGCTTAAAACATGGCATGATAGCTCTTTAAAGACGTATTTTTATGGAAGTTGTAAGTACACATCGTTTACAAAGTCAAGTAGTTTTACATGACTTATAATAGAAAACAGCAGTCTCCTGCCTCCTCCATCCCATTTATCCCCACTCCTGTTCCCACTTCCCAGAGGCAGCCACTTAGGTTTATGGTTGCCTCCATGTTTAGAATGTCATGTATACACTGCCATTTCTTATTTACTAATATTGTTATTGCATTAGTTTCCTAGGGCTGCTGTAATAGAATGGCACAAATTTGGTTGCCTAAACCTCAGAAATTTATTGTCCTACACTCTGGAAGCTAGAAATCTGATATCCGAGTATCCTCAGCATTGGCTCCTTCTGATGGCTGTGAGAGAGAATCTCTTTCTTCCATGCTTCTTCTAGTTTGTGGTGGTTTGCTGGCAATCTTTGGTGTTCCTTGGCTTGTAGGTGCATCATTCCGATCTCTGCCATCATCTTCACATGACATTCTTCCTGTGTCTTCACAAGTCTTCTCTCTGTACATGTTTCTGTTTCCAATTTCACCTTTTAATAAGAACACTATCATATTGGATTAGAACCCAATTTAATGACCTAATTTTTACTTGATTACCTCTGTAAAGATTCTATATTCAAATAAAGTCATATTCTGGGGCATGGGGACTAGAGCTTCAATATACATTTTTTTTTTGTGGGAGGAACACAATTTAACCTATAAGGGTTATGTTTTTTTCCTAACATAAAAGATGAGAATTTAGCTTTTATCCCCTTTACATCTTCCTTCCACTCACTTTTTCTCCTCCTATCTTTCAGGTTAAAATTTTTTTGTTAGATTAAGATTCAGTGTTAACATTATTATGACTGTGCAAATATTATTTACATCTGAGTAATGTAATTAGTATGATTAAATTTCCTTCCTGTGCAACTTTTGGTTTTCATGGAATTATTGCTTTGTGTTTGTGTTTGCTCAGTTTTCTAAATTAAAAGAGACCAAGTTCTAAACTGAAAAAGGAATTTATGGAAATAAAAAAAAAACATATATAGGAAACTACTAAAAACATGGGTAAAGGTTTGAACAGGTAGTTCAAAAAAAAGAAAAAACCCACATGGTTAACAAGCAGATGAAAAGGTGTTCAAATCCATTGATGATGAGAAAAAAGAAGACATCAAAATATTTCTTTGTTCCTCCCAGATTGGCCATAACTGGAAAGCTGGATGGTGCTAAGTGTCAGTGATACAAGACCCGCAAAGCACCCCTAGTGTAAGTGTAGACTGGGCAGCAATTCTGGAGAGCACTCTGCCCCTACTATCATTACTTAGTCAACTCTATCACACTTCAAGATTTAAATTCTACTAAAATTCATTACTTCATTTGTGATAGCAGGAAGTTGGAGATAGTCTGGTTGTTGATTGATAAGGGACCAGATTAAGTACATATGGTGGATACATATTAAGAAATACTTGTGAATTAAAAGCGATGAATTAGATGTATGCATGGCAATATGGATAGATCTAAAAATCAGTGCTGAGAGAAAAGAGTATGAAAAATAAGGTTTTTAGCAAAATGCAAGTTGTGTAAATTACAAATATATGCAAATAATACAATATACATTTAAAAGAACTAATATATTAAAATGATATACTTAAAAATATGAAAACAGCATTTATATAAATATGGCTAAATAAACATTACACCTGTGTCATGTGGTATATTACTATTACTTTCCCTTTTGGGGAGTAGAGGGAGGTACAGTTTTTTCACTTCTCTGGAGTTAATAATGGTCCAAACTTTTTTTGTTGATGTTTAGTTTCCTGCACACACATCATTCATTCATCCCTAAACTCTTTGTCAAATGAATATACTTCTTCCCTTTATATTCATATTCCTCAGATAATCTGTCACCTGATTTATATCTTCTGCCACATGAGGACACAGTTAGAAGGTGGCTGTGGCAAGCTAGGAAGAGAGATCTCACCAAAAACTGACCCTGTCAGATCTGGGACTTCTATTCTCCAGAACTGTAAGAAAATAGATTTCTGTTGTTTAAGCCATTGAGTCTGTGGTATTTTGTTATGTTAGCTTGAGCAGTCTAAGATAGATTTTGGTATTGAGGAGTAAGGTGCTGTTGTAACAAATGCTTAAAAATGTGGAAACAGCTTTGAAAATGGGTGATGGGCAGAGGCTGGAAGAGTTTTGAGGTGCATGCTAGAAAAACTCTAGATTGAGAGCAAGGGACTGTTAGTAGAAATATGGACAATAAAAGTGATTCTGGTATGAACTCAGAAAAGAGGAGAATTGGAGGAAAAAACCCTCCCTTTTCGCAGAGAATACATAAATAAATCATGAATAGAATGTTGATAGAAGCATAGATGTTAAAGGTCATTCTGGTGAGGTCTCAGATGGAAATGAAGAACACGTTACTGGAAACTGCAGGAAAGGCAGCCCTTGTTATAAAGTGGCAAAATACTTGTGTTTTAGAGTTTTGTGGAAGGTGGAACTTGTGAGAGATGAAATGAGATATTTACCTGAGAAGATTTCTAAGCAAAATGTTGAAGATACATCCTGGGTTCTCGTGACTGCTATATACAATGTAAGAGGAGAAGGATGAATCGAAGAAGACATTGTTAAGCAAAAGGAACCAGAACTGGAAGATTTAGAAAATTCTCAGCCTATATACATATTGCAAAAATGAGAAAGCTTGTTCTGAAAGGTGTGGTTGAGCAACCATTTGATAAGGAGATCACAATGAACTATAAATTTAATAAACCATTTCATCAGAGGGCAGGAATAAAGAGATGGATTATACCAGCAGAAAACTGGGGATGGAGATGGAAAAGAGGGTGATTCTACAGGACAGGACAATGGAGCTATTCTGCTGCAATCGGCTGAGCTATTATTCTTCAAGAAAAGAAAAGAATGACCCTGAATTTTTGCTCCTCTTGTTTCTTTATTATTTTTTCTATAACCCCCAAACTGTGGCTCTAATTTTCTTAACTACCCCCCAACCCTGGTTTTCATGTCTTTTTTTTTATTTTAAACTTTCTAAGAGATTTCTCATCTTTATCTTTCAACTCATCTGTTAATTTGTTTCTGCTCACTGGTTTTTAATTACAAAAAAGCTTTTATTTTATACATATTATGTCTTTTTTAGTAGATCATTAGTAGATCTTGCTTTATCCTTATAATTTTTTTTTTTATTTCTGTGAAGAGGTAAGTTTTTCAGAGATGTTTTCTTTCTTCTTCTGAGATCCTTTTACTTTTTGTTGATTTGTTCTCTTTTATGTCAGAAGCTTTCCCTCAAGTATCTGGTTATGTGGGGCTATTTGCTTAAAAAGCAAGGCACTAGGAACAGGGACAGAACTTGTTAACTAGTAGGTTTCATTGTAGAATAATCTGGAGGTACTTACTGTGCAAAGACTAAAGCAACTGAGAGCTCTTTTCACTGGGTCAATCACTTTCCCCACCGATGACTCAATCTTCTGGAGAATATCTGCTTGGCTTCCAACATTCTTGTTCCTGAGCTGGGTAAAAAGATTGATGTTTTTAACATTCAGTATGTACATCTCTTCCCAATCCTCCAGTTTTCAGTATGAAATCCCATCTTCAGCTCTGCTCAGTGGTCCCAAGACCAGAGTCTCTGATTCAGCCTCTTTCTAGAGTATACATCTAGTTTTCTGCTGGGATGGGAGGAGAGGTCACCTAGCTGCAAATTCTCATTTAGACTGCCAACTAAATCTATAGTTTCAGTTTCGTCTATACCCTAACTTTCAAAAGTACATTGAGCCATAAGTTCCTGAGCCTTTTCAAGTTTTTCCATAAGGTTTGTTTCTAGGATGCCCTTATAATCAGGTTAAGATTCAACCTTTATGAGTCTGATAAACCAGTTACTACCTTTACATCTGCTTTCTTTATAGTTTCCAAATTTTTGTTGCTGTCACCTTTCCCATTCTTTTGTTATTAGATGTTATGTCTTTTTGTACCTTTATACCATTGTGATGTTGTTTTGGGAGGGAGAAATGGAAAGATACATCTTTTGAATTTTCAGTTTATTACAAGTCCTATAGTAAGTATTTGAGAGAAATAGTTAGGGATGTTTGGAGAACATTTATTATTTATTTACATGGAGGTTTTTAGAGTCCAAACTTGAATTTTAAATCCTGGTTCAAATTCTTCATGGCCATGTGGCCCTGGGCATGTTACTTAAACTCTCTTGGTCTCATATGTAAAAGGGGGATAATAACACACACTTTATGGAGTTGTCAGAGTTAGAAGCAAGTGTGTAAAGCATGTAGTTCAGAACTGAAATATGATAAGTGCTGAATAAGTGGCAATGTTTACATTTTATTATTGAAAGACAGAGGCACCATTTAGTATTATTTCTCTTCTCTAATGAGAAACAAGAAAATCCAAGTGTCAGTTTTATTAGTGGTGTCATAGAAATGTCAAGTAAACCTCCCTCCATACTTATCAAATGCAAGATTTTTGAGCAACTAAATTGGAGGATGGGGCAAGGTCTTCTATTTTCTAACTAGAATGTAGAGCAGTTGCATATGTCCAATAGAAGCAATTTAATTTACCTACCTAATTGCATCTTCCATACTCTACAGAGTTCCTGTCCAGGATCTTTTATCTTTTCTGGACTCTGAAAGTGCAAATAGCACACAGCCCATGTAAAACACAGGCAAGTTTAAGAAAAAGCAGGAGAGAAGACACATCTCAGACAATAGTGGCTTCTTGAATGCATTGATCCCGCCTTCTGGTAAAACAGTGGCCCATTGGATGGATGAACAGACTCTCACTGACCAAATTAGTTCCATAGTGATACAACTGGTTAAAAGAGAAACTGGGAGAGTTTCTTCCCTCAGATCTACCTCCCAGGCCTGTCCCAATGGAGGAGAGTGAAATCCTGCATAATGATAAGGACAGAGGCAAAAATGTATCCTCCTGAAAGAATTCTTAACATGGCAACGGCAAAATCCTGTGCCCTGTCATACTCCATGTTCCTGTCACCTTCAGAACACTGTTTATTATTTCTTCATATAAGTTTTTGTCTTATTCTCATTTCTCTGTAATTTACATTGTTTATAGCCTAAAATATGTGTTTTCTTCAAGTTCTTAAGATAGATAATGCAAGAACTATTTCCCCCCGAAACTAAAGAACCACTCTTTAAATTGCTGCTTCCTTGATAGGAGTGTGGTCCACAGAGATCTGATCTGGTAATAGAAATGACACATCCAGTCTTCTCCCTATCCTCACATTGATGTGAAACTTTCTTCTTGCGGATGTAGCACAGTTGGAAGGATTTTTCTTTTATCACTTCTCATGTCTTGGTCTTTTAATCTAAGATGAAGAGGTGCTTTCCCTGTGGGATTGGAATGCAAAATAATCTTCCTTAGTGACTTTCATTTCTTTCTTTGGAGGACAATTACTAAATCTTGATTTTGGGCCCTATTTAACATTTGTAAAAGTGAAATTCTTATACAGGGAAGATGTCTGTTGTGAGAATAATGAATAAAAAGCAAACAAATGAAGCTTTATTTATTTGTTTGGATTGGAGAAGTTTTTATTTATTGCCATGATAGAATTTCACATCTTCTTCTCTTTTATTTCTCTTCTTTATCCCTAACCCTTCTTTCTCTTTTTTTTGTTTCTCCTCTTTTATTTACTTTTTTTTTTTGCTTAATTTTTTTTTTCATTCTCCTGCTCCTCTTTGTCCTCCTCCTCATTTTCCTCCTGTTCACCTTCATTTTTCTTGGATTGTCACCATTCACCATTCATATTTATTAGGGAGACACTGAGCAAAGGTTTTCCAGAGTTACTAAAAATAAGTGGCTTTTTTATTTCTCATGGAGCTTACATTTTAGAATATAAAGGTGCCTAGGACCAACTTAGAGAGGAATCTTAGGCCAAGTCTTTGGATTTCTGTTGGAATTGTTATTCCCTGAAGAGCCCATAGGTATCAATTTTGGGTTGGTGACTACAAAGCTGTGACCTCCTCTGAGACCTCCAATTCATTTCTCAGAGGGTACTGAGAACCCAGCAACCACCACAACTTTGTGCAACTTTCAACCTCAGACAAATCTGAAGTGATGACCTGAGGGTGAGAGGCTCTGTATAACTTGATTACATTTTTTTAAAATTCCATTTTTCTCTTCAAAAGATACCTTCAGAACACAATGTCAGTTTATCTCTGCAATTTTAGACATCAAATAGCTTATTTTTCAGTTCTCTCTGGGTCAAAGAATGTTATTAAGAAGAAAAATGTAAAAGATATTGGTTTTGTAACAATTCAGTATCCAAACTGAAGGCTCTAATAAACTCACAGAAATGTTCTTGCTTTGAAATTCTTTATAGTATAAAGGAAAGATAAAAATATTATGCAGGGCAAGAGTGTTCTAAAATTTACACTAAAAATAACACCAAGCAAATAAAAAGTCAACAGATTTTGAATGTTAATGTGCCAAAATACCTTTTTGGTGGGAATTATCATGTAGGTTCTAGATGTTATAAATACGCAATTTTACTTCTTGACTCTGTGAGAAATCACTTTAGAATCCAGAATGATTTTGCAAGAGCAGGAAAGAAGGAGATAGGAATTACCTAACTTCTCTTTTCATGTAAGTATCTGTCAACCATGATGTTTGTTCCATTTCTCAGGGTAGGCATAAGACATTGGATCTTGTTTCTGCACCTCAGGATTAGACCATTATCTCCAGAATTGTGAGATTGCTTCATCAAGAGATTAAAACAAGTGGCACAATGTAATGAAAATGAACAATCATTGTTTTTAAATGCATGGAAAAAAATATTTTGTCTTCAGTCGCTTACACATATGCAGAAAAGAGAGGTGGAAAAAGGAATTGTTTGTCTGTAATTTCAAGCAGGGAAAATGAGTTACAAGCATATTAGCAAAATACAGACAGAGGTAGACCCAGTGAAGCAAAAGGAAAAGACAAACCACCATTTCCTGTTATTCCCATAACTGATTGGACATAAACAAAACATTCTCCCCCAGATGAGAGGCAGAAGTCTGATACTGAGCAGTGGCTACTTCTCAAGATATCTTTGTCAGCAAGATGGGTTCAAGTTATGATTTCACCATTTCTATGATTGACATTGTTACGGTTCTTAGAGCAGTTACCATGGAAACAGAAAGGCCTTGCATGTATTTGAAGTAATTCACCTGACCCAGTGCTCAAAATGAGGGAGGGCTGAGTGCTAGTATTTCTTCCAAGTATTCCCCATGATCTGGCCTATGCAGGCTGTACTCTTGGCTCTGATCTGAAAAGGCTGTTGAGGACTGCACGTGAGGAAGGATAAGGAAAATGGCAAATTTCTGCATGTGATTCCCTTAGGGAGTTATGATGCTTCAGCAGCCTCTGGTGCTTTCTCCTTCTTAAATATGGACTTGATTTCTTCCCTTTCACTCTTGATATTTGCTAGGGAGGCCTATGGAAAGTCTGTTCCTGTCAGTTTTTAGCAGGATATTTGTGTCACCTCTGGGCCAGAGGGAAATGGGGAGAGAGGTTGAGGTTGAGAAAGACGTTAAACAAACAAGGTGATTCTCTGCTGTGGGGTAGATGCACCACACTCTACTAGAAATGGTAATTGGATTACATTAAAAAATCAGCCTGTGGTTCCCCATCCCTTTTAAAGTAGGGGGCAAAACTCTAGGAGGCCGCCTATCACATCATCACAGCATCAATTCAACCTTCACCTTCTTCAGCCTTGCCCAAGACTCAAACACTCTCCACATTCTGCCTCCTCCTTCTCTCATACATTCCTCTGGACTATCCGATGCTTCATCTCTGCTTCAGGATTCCCCCATTTCTTTTAACTCATGGGACCAGGGAGTGCTGGCAATTTTTTTACTCTTCATCGCTAACTTGTATAATTTTTCTACCAATACTCTTAAATCTTCTTTTTGAAAAATTCAGGTTACCAATTGCGCCATTTCCTTTCCATCTTCATTGCTGTCAATGACTGACCTCTGGGATCTTCTTTTCTCAGTGACCTTAGCACCTGGCTTAGCATTTTACTTCCTGACCTCCTCTCACCTGATGCACAAGGAATTCAGTTTCACACCAATAACTCTTCTAGTTCATTGGTCCTCTCCTTTTCTTGGCTTTCTCGGCTCTGATCACCCTCGTTTGTCCTCTCACCATGGTTGTTAGGGTAGAAATAATTGCATTTGATCTCACCTTCACCCAAAAACTGAGATACTTCTGTTACTACCACAACTTCTTATCCTTTTACTTGATATACTCTCAACTTAGTGGGCCTCCTATTGATTCTATGATGGTTTCACATAAGAGATAGAACTGAGATTTGAAATAGACAGATTCCTTAGTCCACCTTGTTCACTGCTAAATGCTTGCTTTTGGTCAGTGGTGAGGGTATCTTTTAGACAAGCTTGTTATTGAGTACCTTTTTTAGGAGAGGTCATTTAGCCCAAGCTTTCAAGAAAGAGAAGAAGCCCTTCACATAGACATAATATATGAAAGAACATTTCAATGAGGGTAAGTAGCATGGAGAAAGGCCTGAGTAATAAGGAGCATGATTTATTAGAAAAAATTTAAAGAAGGTCAATGTAACTGCACTTCAGAAAGAGTGAGAAAATGATACATGATTGATCTGGAGAGGAGAGCTGGACCAGATGACCTAAGACAGTTTTGGCAAAGTAAGGGATTTTTATTCAAAGAGCCATGGGGGAGCTGGAGTCAGTTTTCACTTTTTAAAGCTTCTCTCTGGCAGACATGTGGAGAATGGATTGAGGGTTAACAGAGAAAGTAGGGGAAAGCTGAAAAGCATTGCAGGGATCCAGGCTAGGGGAAGTTGTGGCCTGGACTGCAGTGGTAGCTCTGGAGATGGAGAGATGTGGCTCTGTTGTAGATACACTTGGGAGGTAGGATCAATAGGAGGAGGTAGTGGGTGAACATGAAGTGAAGGAAGGGACAGAAATAAGGCTGAGTCTCAGGTTTCTGATTCAAACCAGCAAACTTTATCCTCACTTTACTGAGAAGATAAGACCATCAGGCAAAACAACTCTCAGCTTGCTTTCTTTCACTCTCGCATCTTTTCTTTTTTTTCCCGTCATGGAAAGTTGCCTCCTTAGTCCACTCTCATATAACATCTTCAATCAGCAATTACAACCTACACTTCTTATCGTCTCTATGATGTTGACCAATTTCTTCTGTTTGAATCTTTTCACAAAATTTATATTAGTTTCAGGTATACAGTACATTGGTTAGACGCTTATGTAGTTTATGAAGTGATCTCCCTGATTAACACCTGTCTGGCTTTACACACGACCAGTATATATATGTACCCTGTGCTGTACTCCATGTCCCTGTGACTATTTTGTAACTACTAATTTGTACTTCTTTATCCCTCCACATTTTTCTCCCAGCTCCCCATACCCTCTCCCCTCTGACAGTTACCAGATTGTTCTCTGTATCTGTGAATCTGTTTTCATGTGGTTCCTTTTGTTCCTTAGATTCTGTGCGTAAGTGAAATCATATGGTATTTATCTTTCCCTGTCTGACTTATTTCACTCAGTGTAATAACCTCTAGGTCTCTCTATGTCATTGCAAATGGTAGGATTTCACTTATTTTATTGCTGAGTAATATTTCATTGTTTATATGAGCTCTAACTTCCATATCCAATCATCTATTGATGAGCATTTAGGTCATTTAGGTCATTTTAGTGTTGCTGTGAACATAGGGGTGCACAAATCTTTACAAATTAGTGTTTTTGTTTTCTTTGGATGAATACCCAAAAAGAGCAATTGCTGGGTCAAAAGGTAGTTCTATTTTTAATTTTTTTGAGGAACCCCCAAACTGTTTTCCATAGTAGCTGTACCAATTTTCTGGAGTTTTCTTCTGTTGTTTCATTTCAGGCACATTTCTTTGTTTTCTCATTTTAGTTGGCTCTGTGTTTGTTTTTATGTGTTAAGATTTGTTATGTCTCCCAGCCTTGGCTAGATGGCCTTATGTTGTAGGTGTCCTGTGTGGCCCAGTAGCACAGTCTCCTGGGGGCTCTGGGCGTGTCCTTGTGTGGTTGTGTGTGTTTGTTCTCCTGTTGTGGCTAGCCTTTATTATTGTTAACATGTCAGTGGATGGGATTGACTCTTGGGCTGACCTACTGTGGGGATTGGCCATGCCCACAGGATATGAGTTGCTGCGTTGGAGCTGACCACTCAGAGTGGGATTCGCCCCAGGAGGTTTGTGTACCTGTTGAGACCACCCTTTGAGTGTACCACTTAGGGGGCTAGTCAGGTGTTGCTCTGTCATGGTCTGGCACCAGCCTCTGGGTGGTCTGTGGCCCCTTGGGAGGGGCTCCCAGGTAGGCCAGGGTTGGCTGCTGCCTTTCATTGCTTGGGGCTACCTAGTAGAAGCCACAAAGCAATCTGCGGATGGTTGCTACCTATGCTGGATCTAAAGGCAAGTGAGAGAGACAACGCTGCAAGCTGAGGTCCACCTCAGCTTGCAGCGGACACCCAAGATCTATTCAAGAAGTACTGTAGCTCAGAGCAGGGTTTGTGATCTGCCACCAAAAGTCTCTCCCAGGATGCATGGGTCATATGTGAGCTGTACAAGCTGAGTGCTGCTGTTTGCTGTCAAATTCATGGTTCAAGGAAAGCACAGAGTAGACTTGGCCAAAGGCAATTTGTTGGTTGCGTGGGTCTCAGATTCCAGGTGGAGTGACGTGATCCCATCAGGCCAATACAATATCAGAATTGCTGCCACGGACTCCTGCAAAAGTCACAGATAGCAAGGCCAACTGCTATCTGCATTAAATGCATACCTCCGTGATCTTCCCAAGAGATATGGCAGCTCATGCTGGCACTAGTGGCCTGCCACCAAATGTCTCCACTGAAATGTGCAGGCTGCACAAGCTGAGTCCATTACCTGTGGTGGCGAATGGGTGGCTCTGGGAAGGGGCAAGGTAGGGGTGGCCACCCAGCAACTGGCCATCTTGGGCAATTTGTGGGTTGGGGGAGGTGGGGTCTCAAGGAGAGCTGGGGTGGATGGGCTGATCTCACTGGGCCAATGCAGCTTCAGAATTGGTTGTGCCAGGGCAAGGTTCTACACAGGCAAGATGGCACCTCTCTGTAGTTAGCCCCAGAAGGGTACCTGACAAAAGAAAGATGGCAGCTGTCTCTCCATCTCTCATCCCAGCACCATGCAACTCAGTTTCCTGCCGTATGTCTCTTGTGCATCTGTGCTGTTAATGCTCCACAAGTGTCTGAGAGCAAGCGAATCTGTGTGCGGGCCATTTAAGAGGAACATTTGGTTTTCAGGTTCCTTTCATCTCACCTGGATGGAAGGTGAGAATCCCCTCTGTTTTTTACAGTCAGATATTGTGGGAACTCCTCTTTCCAGTACTGGAACTCTGGGCTGCGAGGACCTCATGTGGGGCTAGAACCCCTCACTCCTTCTCAGCTTGATTATCACATGAGCAAAGAGTGATATTGGGCCATTTTGGGTGCTATTGAGGCATGTGAATTAGCCAACAGTCCTGAATGCCTTGCCTCATGTCATGTTACTCACCCCCTGCATTCCCGTCTATAGTCATTGTTGGTAGAGATTTAACAAAGGCAAATATTGCCTGATGGAAACACCCTGGGAAGGAGCTGCTGCTTGCTTTCTTGAAGATCCCTCTTGAGGGATCTCCTGGAATTCAGGGTTTCCACCTCCCTTACTTTCTTCTTGCTTCTACCTCTCATAAAATGCAGGGAAAATTGGGTAATAGTTTTCTGTTGAGATAATTAATAAATTATACTGTATCCTCTTCTGATATGGCAAAAAATGTGGTTCTTTTAAACATATGGCCAAATACTTGGGATCATTTTTAACCTACTTCCCATTTAGAAAAAAAAAGTACAGCTCACTGCCAGCATTAATTTTATTTTACATAAACACACCCTTTGAGGCCGAAGTGAATCCGACTGGATTTCAATGTGAAAATAAAAATTTAAAACTCTTCTTGGAGTTATTTCTGAATAGAACTTGTCTCTAATCCTAATGTAACAGAAATGTATACATTAATCATATTCATCAAATCAAACTTTGGCTAACAACTATTCGAGAACAATGTTGACATCTTGTGTAGCTATGTTTTCTAGGATTTGACATTTTCAGCAATCGAGAATTACTACATTTTATAAATGGAAATACCACTATTAAAAACAATGCTATAAATAGAATGATGTCATTTGTTTCCAAAGACTACTGATACACTAGAGTGATGTGAAAGTAATAATAAAAGCGAGATATTTTGTGGCAGACTCTGGGGGTAAGGTTAGGACTGTAATCTACCAGTTAGCTAGGGAGAAACACTGTAGCTGCCAAGTGCCACTGGTGAGTATTCTTGGGGTAAATGGAAAATGGGTTAAATAGCCAATGTTAGGTGGTCATCCAAATAACATTGAACTGCTGGTATTTTGAAGCAGCTTGTTTATCCAAGATGGGTAGTTTAATGATTATCCCTCATAAGACATTTGTTCTAATGAACCAATAAAAGATGAGATGTGAAATTAAAGAGGACTCGAAAAGAAGGCAGAGGATTGGATTTGGAGACACAAGGAAGGCCACTTGAACTCAATTTTAGTAGAATAGCTGGGAGGAAATATTAGCGAGGCTAGTTTAACAGATAAGTTTATGAGTCTTGGCTCCTCTCAGTTTTTGTTGCATCTCCCCAATTTGGTGACATATACTGCTCAATCATCTTTAGGCACTGGGCTTCCATACACTGGTTCATGCTGTTTCCTCTACACTGACTTTCATGACCCTCTTTTCTGGCTTGCAAACTGCTTATCCTATAAATCCTGGTTCCAATGTCACCTTCTCTGTAAAATAACTCTCAACATCCTCGGTATACAATAGTGTTTGCAACGTGGGTTCTGAGCCAGAATGCCTGGATTCAAATTCTGGCTCTATCTCTTGTTAGCTGTGACCTTGGACAAGAGATTTGACTTCCCTGTGCCTCAGTTTACTGATATGCAAAATAGAAATACTCATAGTAAATATTTCATAGCACTGTTATGCTTAATGAGATGGCACATGTGAAGTGTTTCAAATATGGTTTGGTTCATTGTGGACTCAGTAAAAATTGGGTAGTATTTTTCCCTAGGTAGAATTACTTGTTTCTTCTTCTGAACTCTTATAGTGCAATCGCCTATGATAGTGTGGTGATTATTAGTTTATATGCTTATAGGCTGTGGGCTTATAAAAAGAAGAAGCCATGAACAACACTGTTTTTTTCATCTCCCATAGCATTTCATGTGATACATGGCCTGTAGTGCAAATTCAATAAGTGTTTATTGAATTAATGAACCGTGAGAAATTTTGTGGTTAATTTAAAGATGAATTAATAGGGGACCCAAGGTTAAGTTATTGCTAATAAAATCAGCTTTGGTGATTAACCAAATTACATAGTCATTTGTATTTTGTAATTTTAATCTTTGACTATATTATGATCAAATTCCTATATGTATATGTACTAAAGTGAAAGAAGGAACTGAAGATGTACTGAGCATGATCTATGTACTGTGTGAATCATAATTACTACCCTTCTTTAAGTTAGTATTACTTGTCTACAGTTGAAGAAATTGATTTAGAGGAGTTTAGTGATTTACCTAAGGTCACAAAACTCCCAATTTAGGTTTCCAACCCAGAGTCAAATTATAGACATTAAAGTATCTACTCTTTTTACTTTTCTCTATTTTACTTATTCCTTTTCATTGTTGGTAACTTCCCCCTATCACCTCTACCTCTGCCTCCATCAAAGATTTAATAATTTAGCCATTATTGCCCTTAGGTCACTGAAACTTATACATTACTTTTATTGGTATCTTTTTTTTCCATAGAAAGAAAACTACTGTACCTGCTTTGTCAGTCACCAATAGTCTAAAAATGATAAAGGAATTCTGGGTATGAACAGGGAATTGAGGTGTTTCAATTCAGCTTGATAAAAATATCAGACTTTAACTGTCAGCTCTATTTAACTTCACAGTTTTCTACTGGCATGGTATAACCTCAGCCACAAAAGAGAGCTCTCCCTGAAGGCTCTCTTAGTCATACAGGAAACAAGTTTTTTTTTCTCTCTCCCAGTTTCTCCAGCCCTACCATCAGGTTCAGATTGGACTCCCTCAAAGCAGCCCCCATGCTCCTGATTGGTAAAACTCACTTGATTTCCCAAACAGAGGAATCTTCATTATTGAATCTTTTTCCCCCAGGCACTTTCTGCCAGAACAATTTTCCAACAGTGACTATACTCTACTTCCAAGTTCTTTCCAACCATTAAGTTAGTTCCTTAATGCATCTGCATTTTGATTTTTCCTGAGATCTTTCAAATTGGAAAAAGTCATTCCATCTCTAAGATTTACTTTCTCTAAACTAGGATTCCTCTCAACCTGTATCCCTCCAACAATTCAGGCTGTGCAAACTTTATTTCCACCAATGATGTATTGAGCTCCTCCATTCTCTGGTTTTATATTTGAAAACTTAGTCAATTGGAAAACAGATTAGATTGCCCCATCATCGGAGGGGATTTCTTTTTCCTTCTCTTTTTAGTTATAGTACTTTGATATACGAAAAACATTATACAGTGCTTGAGAGCCAAAACTAAGGGGTAAATTTCTACTCTTACAAAGGTATATCTATTTCAAAAGATCTAGGAGGTTAAATATTTTATCTGCTTGTAGATAACAAAGATATGATATCTCAGGGACAAACAGGAACCTAGTTATTAAATGATAGACTTGTTCAGAGATGCCTCCCTTTCTCCAATAGTTTTTGCATGATGGTGAATTATTAGGTGATGAAATCAACTCAGACAATTATACTATAGGCGGGTTTTCACTAATTCCTCCACAGGCTCTTTTGTAATATGGACCAATAAATCATTCCTCTGTGCTCCAGCTTTCCTATCAGTGGCAAATTGCAATGGACTCCCAACTTATCTTCTTGCTTCTATTCTTGTCATCCTAAAAACAGCAACCAGTGTGATCCAGTTAAAGTGTAAGTCAGATGATCTCACTCCTTTGCTCAAAGACCTCCAATGATTTTCTACTTCTTGCCAAGTGAAAGCCATTATGATAGTCCACAATATCATCTGTAATCCTGCTCCCAGTTAAACTTACTTCCTCTTAGTGTTTCCTTTGATCTCTCTACTCCGGTTACACTGGGTGCCTTGCTATTCCTTGGACTTAACAGGCATTCTTTTGCCTTAGGGTCTTTGCAGGCTCTTCCTGGATCTCTCGCCAATATGCTTATGGCTCAGTTTCTTTCAGAGCTTTACATCTTCTCTGGGACTGACCCTGATAACCCTATTTAAAATTCACAAAACCCAACTTTTCCAATTCTTTTCTACTTGGTTTTTCTTTATCAACTATCATAGTATTTGTTGTACTCATTGAATATTTTGTCTCTCTTTCCTCACTAAAATGTAAGTTCAACTTGGGTGGAAACCTTATTATTTGTTCACTGACTTATTTATGGCATCTAGAACAGTGTCTGGCACATGGTAACTATTTAGTAAATAGTTGTTAAATTAGTGGCATGGCCTATGATTTTGGCATTCTTTTCATTTATTTCCCTCGAGTTCTCTGATAAGGCTGTATATAAGGATATGGGTCTAGCTTCTTTCTCTCTTTGAAGAGACTGCCAGCAATTAGAGTCTGTCACAAAGTCTGGGTTTTACCCAGATATGGACCCTGGAGGACTCTCTGGGGTGGTCCCTTGTTCTTTCCATTTCTTTTTTCTTTTTTCCTTATTATAACATCCCACATGTAATGGCACTCCAGTTTATCTCCAGTGAGCTCATTCAATCTTCACATTAACCCTGTGAGACAGATAAGAAAAAAGAAGGAATGAAACCAGCAATAATTGAGCATTACTTTGCTCCTGGAATGGAACCAGGAACTTGCACAATGTTCATTTCATTTATACATCAACCTTAGGAGAGAGTTATTTTTATTCCTATTTTACAGATGTGGTTCAGAGATTTGGTGACTGGTAAGCTGCCTGAGATCACAAGTCACTCATGTGTAAGCCTCTTTTCTGTCTTCCATCCTTTCTCCTCTGTGCTCCCAAAGCCTCTTTGGTGTGGCTTGCTTTCATTTAAGTTATATTTTAGGTTTGCTTTTTCTCTAGAGCCTTTTTGGCTTTGATAAAAACAAGTTGTAGGTTCTTCATTTTGGTTACTATTTGTCCTTAAGCATGAACCCACGGACCATAGCAATAAGACACAGTTTAAGGAACTGCAGACAATAAATGAACAGCTTAAGGTTTTAAGTAATTGGAAGAAAGTTACCCCATTAATTCAGGACACTGTAGTTTGCAGAAATGAGATTGTCTTCAACATTTGGCTTGGCATATTGACAATGAGCACTGAGGGTTTTATCTCAGAAGAACATGGAAGGTCCTTCATCCTGTGACGGAAAGATTTAAATTCTTTCAAGGCAGCATCTGAGTCTGTTTTCTGAAAAGAGAGGGTTGATTGGGGGGAAGCAGATCTGTCCCTAGCAAAAGTGCACACAACTTAAAAAATAAAACATCTAATTCAGCCAAGTTTTCTCTTTGGCAGAGTTTAAGACGTATCCTCATCTTATAATCAGTCCAGTCCGGAGAGAACTTCTCAAAGTAAAAAAAAAAAAAAGTCCCCAAATTATCTAAATAGTGAAGCTTGAAAAGCAGCCAAGGGGAATTGCATCTTTCCTATTACTACCATATGTGCTTCCCTGCATACGCCATTTCACAAAGAGCTGACTATCATACACCGTCTCCCCACCAGGATTGTAGCCCCACATCATCCCATCTGCATGACGGCATTCTAGAGCAGAAAGCCACAAGCTTGTGGTTTTCCTTGCACAGGGTTCCCGTTCTCACTCACTGCCTGCTTCATTCTCTCTCAGCTCATGTGCTTTGAATTTAAGTTTTTCTCATGTAGGCTACATGCCTTATGTTTACACATAGTGAAGGGATTTATTTTTTATCTGAATAATCTTGCTTTAGTGCTTTCAGGATACAGGCAAACAGATGAAATGACTTACCACCCAAAGACCATTTTTAAGAAAGTGTTCAAGTACAAGTATATATGGAAAAACTTTTTATGAGGGAGCCAAAGCTGGCTACTTGGTATACAGAAAGATTTGAGCTCGGTTTGCAAAATTCAGAAGGCATGGCCTTGGCTTGGTGCAACATTCCTTGTCACTTGTCATTTGGGTCGTGATTGCTATGATTTTGTCTTCTTTGTATAATCAAAAAAGGGAAAGAAAGAAAGAAAAAAAAGGAAAAAGAAAAGAAAAAAATGCTGTCTGACCTTAGTTTCAGAAATGTCTGGGTTAAAAATGTCAGTCTTGTCTTGTGTTTGCTGTCTGGTCTTGGATATGCCATTTAACATCTCTGAGTCTCATTTGCCTTATCTGTAAAACAGGAGTGATAATCTCTCCCTTACAGATTTTATAGGGAATAAATGATATCTATATAACCATGATATACATAGCGTATTTCTTTCCTTCCTTCACAATTCCGCCCTACACAGATGCCTTATTGTTCCTCTGGGTATAACTGGGTGGTTTTTCTTCTCCCTCCCATTTTATAATCAAGTTAGATCATTCCCTCCTCATTCTTTTTCCTTGGAGACATACTTTCAGCTATGATTTCTGGAGAGGATATGCTATAGGTTAAATCCTGAGGGTCCCAATACTGAATGTTACATAATAGTCCATTGTTAAATATTAAAACTAAGATTTATATAGCACTTTAGATTTAAGAAACACTTTCAAATATATCATCCTGTTTAATTCTTAAAATTATTTTGTGAACTAGTTGTTAGTATCTGCTGTTACCCCATTTTCTAGATGAGGAAATTGGGGTTTTGAAATGTTCAAGGACTTGGCAAGTCACACAGCTAGAGACATTGGGCTAAAGATGGCTTGTCCAGAGCACCTAATAGTAACAAATGGTACTTTTCAGGGACTGACCCTACCTCTCCCTTCTGTATCCCCTACTCCTTGCTGCAAATGCCTCCTGTTTCTCTTGTATTTCTGGGATTTCCTGGAGGCTCTTTTATAGGTCCTCAGAAACACATCTTCATAGCCACTGCTTGCCATTTTCCTCCTCCCCAGGTTTGGTTTATTTTGGTGAGGTCTGTGGCCTGAAAAGAAGAATTGTAATGGTGCCTTTCTGCTGCCATGGCTATGGGTGCCTGCCATCAAAGGAGCTAATATTGAGTGCCTGGTCTCACTGGGCTCCAAAAGTCACCAGTGTTTCTGCTCACCACTACACTGCCTACTTGTAGTGAGTGACCTTGCTGTCTGGTGCCTCCCTGGTAAGACTGCCCAAATAGGAAGAAACTCTCTCCCTGTCTTGTGTCAAACTCCATTCCTCAAGCCCTAAAGGAGTACTACCTTGTCCCTAGGCCAATGACTTACAAACATTAGTGAAAACTGTACTTTTAGTTTTACTATAATCCTCTTGAAAGTTCTAGCAAGGCCTTATTCTAGATAGGGTTCTCCAGAGACATAAAACCAATACAATGGATGGATGGACAGATGGACAGACGAATGGACAGACAGACAGACACACACACCAACAGACAGACAAGTTTATTATGAGAGATCAGCTCATGTGATTATGGAGGCTAAATTTCAGGATCTGCCATCTGCCAGAGGCCCAGGAAAGCCAGGGGTGTAGCTCTAGTCCAAATTGAAGGGCCTGAGAACCAGGAGAGCCAAATAATGTCAGCCCCGTTCCAAGTCAAAATGCCCAAGAACCAGGAGCTCAGATGTCTGAGGGCAGAAGATGAATGTTCCAACTCCAGCAAAGAGAGTGACTCTGCTCTCCCTACACTGTTTTGTTCTATTAGGGCTCTCAGCAGATTGAATGTTGCCCACCTGCATCCAATGTGAGGTCGTTCTTCTTTATTCAGTCTCTGGATTCACACGCTAATCTTTTGAGACACCCTCACAGACACATCCAGAAATAAAGTTTTGCCAGATAGCTGGGCATTTCTTAACCCACTCAAGCTGGTGCATAAAATCTAACCATCACAGGCATTATTGCAGAAAAGACAAATACAAGCGACAGGAACATGCCAACCTTGGAATCATCTTCTGACTCCAACCTCTGTTCATTAACTGATGTGCCTGATGGACTAGTTCTTATTTTTCAATAGTTTTTTTCCCCCTCTTAATTTCCTTAGTTCTTCAAGCAAATAAGCTATCTTCTTGTGGTCTCTCCTTGTTTTCAACCATACCTGTTTCTTTGGGTGACCATAGGGCCATGCAGGGACCCCTTAGTGGTACTTAGTGGTACTTTGACTTTTGGATTTCAAAGATCAGTAACAGTAACAGTATCAGTAAAACACATTAAAACACTAGCTGCGAGGAAAATAACAAAACAGAACAAAACCAAAACAATAGCCATTTACTAAAACCATACAGAGAGAAAGAGCTGAACTTTTGCTAGCACTTCAATAGTAGAAAGATGATTTTAACACCATGAAAGTAAGAAAGGTATAATATCCAAATAAAGAATAGACATATTATTGAGTAAATAGCTTTATCAAAAATTTATATATCATTCTCCTCTTTTGCTGCAGACTGTAAAATATTTGTCACTGGCATTTTGGAACTATCATATTGCTTCATTTGCTGTTCACAATAGTGCTGTGAGGTAAGTGTTAATGTTACCTCCATTTTACAATTGTAGAAATTCAGGGCCAGAGAAGTTGGATATCTTGCCAAAAATCATGGAGACAATAGGGATAGTAGTTAGGACTTAAATACAAGCCCTTCACTGTCAAACATGTCTGCTTGGCTGACTAGCTGAAGGTGATGGAAATACTCAACTGGAATTAAGTCTGCTCATGTATTTAGAATGTTTTGAGTATTTAAAATAAGATTCTTTAAAATAGTTCATTGTTTATAATTTCCCCCAGCATATTATTTTGACCAAGCAATATTTATTAATAAATGTGCATTCATATCTATAAAATTTGTCACTATGAATCATGGGCAATATAATGTGTGTGTAAATTCCTTCATCTCCACAGTCCCTGAAGAATCTACTATAGAAAAAATGGTATTATTATTATTATAACTTTAATATTTCAAAGGTCCAGCTCTTTGTGCTCATAAAAAAATGGACAATCATAAAATCTTTTTAGATTTCATTTGGCTTACCTTTCCCTTTTCTAGCTCATTTTTCATACATTTTTCTATTCTCTAAACTTTTTCTTCTTTGAGATTGTGACAGTTTGGTCATTGAAAACATTTCCAGGTCATAAGTTCTTGATTAATCAGCCCCAAGATTTCCTCATGTTAGGATAGCTCCTTTTGTCCAAATTAATCTTCAGGTTTCAACCATGAACATGTACAATATGGTTTATTTTTGATAAGGGTGGACCGGAGGGATAGAGAAAACCATGAGGTGGACTTGGGGCATGCATAGATTTAACATTTGATATTCTGCTTTTTATGAATGAATCTAGAGGCCTTCGCTCTGTAATTACTTGTAATTTGGTCAGAGCATCAATTTCAATCAAGTGCATGAACTGTAAGGACTTCCCAGAACCTATTTATTAATATGGCTCTTATATACATTTTTCAAAGTTTTTATAAGAATCAATGATGTGGATTTTAAAATACCCATTTTGTAGATGAAGAAAATTTGGCAAAGTGTATAAGATAGGCTTATGAGGTTGGGGTATTCAGAAGTCGGTCCCATCCTTATCAAATATAAAGGCTATGTGATATATTTGAGTCCATTTCCACTAAAATTATGTTGAAAGACCTTCTTTCACCCCACCCTGTTTCTGGAATTATGTGCATTAACTTCTGGGGATTTCATTATTCTTTTGAAGCTGAGTCCTTTAAAAAACATTTTCTTTTGGTTGTTCACATATTTGTTTTTAATTGGGGAAAGTAAAGAGAATTTGGAATCTAGAGACTTGGGCGAGTGGAATATGAATTATATGAGTTCTTTGTTTCCAGAGGAAATTGTTTTAGCTTCCCATTTTCATTAGGACCTATAGTGATCATGATACAAATATGCTGCTGTTCTGTCCACCAATTCCTTATTTCCTGAGACAAATCTTTGCTGAGGAAAGACATTTCCTTGAAGCCCTTTGATTTTTCAGGTGGAAGGACATATACTTTTCTTTTAAATTGGGTTCATAGAAGACCACTTCCCTTTTCCTCCTATCCTTTGCCAAAAAGCTTTTCATAATTATAGAAAAGTTTATGAAAATATCAGTATCTGGTTTTCTGTTTTGGAGAAATCTTTCTTGGGACTCTGTGGGATGAAAGATGGAATGGGGGTAGGAGTGAGAGGGACCAAGAGTAGGGGATTATATTTTTTCAGAGTATCAACTAGAATATAGTAAAATGTTAGGAGAGAATTTTTTAGGGTTTGATAAAGTTTAGTAATTTTTCAAAAGAAGTTGTCTAGGATAAGTGGATAGGTTCCTTTGTGGCAGATTGAAAAAATTCTGATAGGATTTCATTCCATCCTCTCAATTCATAATTTTCTGTTTACTCATGAGGAGGCTTGGGACACCAGCTCTTTGGGGGAGCTTAAAAGATCTGAAAACACAGATTCTCTGAAACCTGAGAGGTTGAATGACATAGATCCATCCATTCATTCATTCATTCATTCATTCAACAAATATTTACTGGGTATAACTGTTCCAGGCATGACTCTAGGGACTGAGAATAAAATGCAGGACAGTAAATATATTGTTCCTACTCCCATGGAACTTACTGTCTGGAAAGAGGCAGAAAATAAACACATAAAAAGATAATGAACATTTTGTTGAAGACTCTGAAAGACAAGAGGATTGAGAAGATGGAAGAGAGAAAGAATCTGGATTTCTGCTCAATCTGACCTCTTTGTCTTTAATAAACCTACCATTCACCATACAAAGCCCACTCTGCAAAGAGGGTTCCCATAGGCCAGCTCAGGTCCCATAAACATTTCTGGACCACTCCCTGCCTTCCTGCCTTTTTCCTTGCCTCCTTTTCATTCATTTGTTTACTCATTCATTTATCACACACTTCTTGAACAATGAGTCACTTCCAGACCTTGTGCTAAGCACTGATAACAAGATATTGGAAGGCATGTATAGTTCCTAGTCTCATGGTAGCCATAAGTTGGTGGGATGTGAAGACAAGTTACCAGACAATTAAAATGCAGTGGATATGGGCTCTGGTAGAGACAATACTGGGCAATGGAAGGCAGATAACTCTAACTAGGGGTGAGGAACCATGGTAGAGATCTCCAGATGAAGGGGAAACAGGGTATGGAGAGTATTTCAGGCAGAAAGAACAGCCTATATAAAAGGGAAAGGAAAAGCAGGTTTGTTTTTTTTTTTTCAGTGAACTGAGTAAAGAGCAATTGTTAAGATATAAAGGAACAAAAAATTGTGGAGGGAGGCATGGACAAGGTAAGGCAGGACTTTGAAGGTTATGGTAATTAGTTTGCATTTACTCCACACCTGCTATCTGGGCATCTTACCTTGGTTTGACCCTCATGCCCTTCTTGTTTAATTTTTTTCTCAGAATGCTGCCGGCTTGATTATACTTCAGTCCCTGGAACCCAACTCTATTATCCACTCACTTTCTCAGTATTCTTAAGTAGTCTGACCTGGGAAAAAGGACTGGATAATAAGGATGTAGCCTAATGCAAACTTTTAAAATACCCATGGACTTATAATGTGGTCTTGAATGTTTTCATGCGATAAATATACTGAGCATCAAAAACGATGAAATGTTGGTCTTACATGAACTAGAGTAATAGGGTGTTTGAGTGCAGTTCTGGAGATGACAGGACTTTCAGAGATATGTGGCCAGGAAACTTGTGGTCATTGGAATTTGTTGTATTTCTATCTCTTGCTTTCTGAAGATAAAGCACCTTGGGAAAACTGAGGCAGCTCATGTTGGTGAATTTTGCTTCCTTAATCTCCTTAAATTCCCACAATTATGGAGGGGATTTATTCATACAAGGGATTTCATTTAGGTCAATAATCATATATCTGAAACACTTAGAATCAATATACTTCATACATCAAATGTTTATGATTTGGGGAAAGAAAATGGAGCATATATTTTATATTTTTGGATACCCTGGCATTCTGGATTGGCATCTTGTAATCATCTGTAGCAAAACATATGCATGTCCACACAAAGTTAAATAAATATTTTTAAAAGTTTCTAGAGAGTTCAGGTCAGGTTTTGCCCCCAAATGAGTTAAGTTCACGACAGATTTTGCTACTAGATGACTTATATAGAGATTTATATTTCAGAGCTCTTGATTTCATTGCAGATTATGAAATGTGGATCTGTGTATGTGGATCTATAGCACATCAATTTGTTAGGCACAATGGAAAAAATTATTCACCATAAAAATTGGGAAACTCTAGAAGATTCTTAACCAGGCGTGCAGATTTAGACCTACTAAATCAGACCAACTAGGAGTGAACTGGGAAAAGATACTTTTAACAAGCTCTCTAGGTGACTATTCACACAAAAATTTAAGAACCTCTTCTCTAGAAGAAATGTCCAAGGGAGATTGTGAAAATCTTTTCTATATATTTAAGAAAATCTTGATTTTTTTTAGATCTTTGAACTGATAAATGTATCACCTTTGCATCAAACAGGCTCCTGCTGGAACTAAGATCAGAATTTAGGTAGTTTAGCTTCTTGGGCTTCCCTGTCTCTCTAGAGATAACCTGCTGGAACATCCATGAGTGATACACATGTGAGTGTGCTTGGATTTGACTCTGTAGTTCTACCACATGCTCCTCAATCACTTAAGTGCTTTGACACAGCTTCTCCTGTATGCCCAGCCCTCTGTTAGACAGTGTAGAAAGAATGGTTGATTTCTGTTCTCAAGGAGTTACTGTCATCATAAAGAGAGAACACCTGCATGCGTTATGTTAATTAATGCCAGTGCTTTTTAATTTGGTACAGTTCAACTCCCTACTGTTACAACTTTAGAATTGCATTGACACACGTTCTTTTAAAACTTTTAATTAACATTTACATTTTGACTTTTGGGGAAATAATAAACTCATATGGCAAAAATGCTAGAGGGAGGGGGAACCTATTAAGAAAAGAAATGGGAGAGATATCTTGCAATGAATCAAGGTATGAATATGATTACCCTATTTTTTAATAAACAAGGGATTAATTGAGAGTTGAGTGAAAGAACAAGGACTTTGATATCAAACCAGCCCTGACTTTGAATCTTAGTTCTACTCTAATCAGCATATTAACTACATCTCTGCATCTCAGTTTGCCCATATATAATATGGCAACAATAACATGTACTTTATTGGGTTGCTGTGTCGATTAAGTCTGCTTCTCTCTATGGAATCACCTGCAACAGTGAACATTGGTTTTCTAATTCTCTCTGCTGCACAGCACTTGGATTGTTTGTGTTTCTGCATTTGCTGTACTGTCCTCTGCCATTTATCTGTTGTTTCTTGGCCTCTCACACTGGATTGTGAGCTCCTGGAGAACACCAACTTTATCTTTCTAATTCTTTCATCCTTTGTGTCTGGTATGTGGTCAGCACTCAGCAAAGGTATATTGAGAAGGGAAAGAGCAGCATAGATTATAGATTTTGTGAAAGAAGTGGGTTGTGAGCTGTGGTGTACTGGTAAGTATTTAACAATAAGATTGCCCATAAAAATGCATATGTACATGTAGTATTTATTTTAAATTTTATAGATATAAAGGATGTATAGTACAGATTTATAAATCATAATAAAATATAAAATACCCTTATTGTCAATTCCATATAGCCAACTGATTCTCTCAGAATGCTTCTGTAACTTTAGATCAGGGGTTGGCAAACTGCGGCCTGTGATTCCAATTTGATCCACCATCTACTTTTCTAAATAAAAATTTTATAGATGCGTAGCCACACCCAGTGCCTGCCATTGTGCTACAATGACAAAATTAAGCAGTTCTAACAGACCATATAGCCCACAAAGCCAGAATATTTACATTCTGGCCTTTTAAAGGAAAGAGAATTTCTGTTTGTTTTCCTCCTCCTCCTCTTCTTCCTTCTTCTTTTATAACCTTTAAAAAGTTAAAACTACTTTTAACTTGTGAGCATTACAAAAATCAGCTAACGGCTGGTTTTGTCCATTGAGTCACATCACTGGTCTAGACAGTCAACAGAGCTATAAATCCAAACCTGATTTTGTAGTATTTGCCACTTTCTGTGGTGTAATTACTTGTACCATGGCTGATATCAAGCTATCAGCGTGCTGTCACTAAACATAAAATAGATGCACAATAGTGTACTCCTATATGGTATTTCAACCGTATAGAACCAATAGATGTAAATAACTACAAGAGCATATATATTGATGGAAAAGGGCATAGATAATGTAGTAAGATAATTAAGAAGTGATGAGTTTCGAATAGTTACCTTTGTTTTTAATATTTTTTAATTATAAATTTACCTAATTTAATTTTTAATAATAGCTATGATTAGCAACTGTCTTGTAAAATCCCTGAATATTTAATTGTCAGCTCTTGCAAGCTAACGAAAGATGGCTCCATCACATTTCTGGGCCTTTGAGTAAGTTACTATTGAAGGACTGGGTCTTGATAAGTGTAAGAGGAGAGAAGCAGGCATTTTGGCCTGCATCTCATTTCTTTGTCCTACAGCTTTCATCTCGTTAAATCCTAGTGATACTAATGCAGAATCTGATCCAAGTTGGACTTGCTCCCCACAAAGGTTTAAAAGTGAACTTGCAGAGGTAGGGGTAGAGTTGTAACCCCATGAAAGAACCACATAGTGGTTCAGGTTGCTAAAACAGTGCTTTTTATCATCGCTTACCCTTGTCCTACCAACGTTAGAGTCTCCTTATGACTGTATTCCTATGAATAGGCTTCACTCGATTGTGTAAATAGAGCTTTGGGGGAAAGGAGATGAATTTTTGGAGTTTGACCTAATTTATTGTTGGATACATATTACTAACTGGACATTTGGCTTCTGTACTTGAAAGGCTTATCCTCTTCTCTAATGGCAATGTGATGCCCTATTATTTGCAATATTATACTTTTAGGGAAGAGCAGGGAAGAGTCAAAGCCAGCTGATGTAGTCATTATCATGAACCAACAACAGGGCAAAACACCATCATACCGTGTTTCTCATGTTGAGCTCGTTAATGGGTGTAATTTTGTTAGTCTTGCAGGAAGGATTCTTTAGGTCATTCACACTGTGAAAAGTGAGAAGGAAAAGCGAATGTAACAAGGTTGTCACCTTCACAGCATATTCAAAGCTTGCTAGCTGAAGAAATTAGAATAAAAGGGAGGGGTCAGTGCTGAAAACTTTCTCCTCTTCTCCCTATTTTACTTTTTTTCACTCAACAGGGACTTCTGGAAATAAAATATGTCTACAGAATGATAGAGAAAGAAAGTAAAAGAGAGAAAGGCTACATTTCTGTTTTTGAAAGCATGAAGTATCTGTGGCTTGTGTGGAGTGGGTGAGGTTCTCTGTAGCTCTCAGTGACATACTGAGGGGGAATCTGGGGCCAGAGGTGTGCAGGTGGGGCTGTCAATCAGAGACAGCACCAAGGGCGCTTACAAAAACAAAAGGTAGGAAAATGGATGTTTAATCAATACAGTTGCTCTCTGCTTAACCTTTTGCGTTTGAACCAGCATTCACTGGAGCCCAGCAACAGAGTCCAATATTTAACACATAAAAGGTACTCAAACAGGTGAAGCCTTAGAGAGCAACTAGAAAGTGAAGATGGAACTGAGGGTTAAGAATGGAAAGGATAAGACTTGGAGGATCGGGAGGTCAATGGATGTTTAAAGGCTAGAATCTAATAAGAACAAGCTGGGGACCACAGAGGGACAGATGGGAGAGGCCAGTGTTAGATTGCGTGGATGTTGGGCAGCTGGTGATCCTGAGCTATATTCAGTTTACCTTTCCTTATGCCTGGAAGGTAGTCAGAGTGAATCCAGCTTTGGCTGAAAAAGAGGAAGAAGTAACTGTGGTAGTCTCAACTTATTATTTACTCTACTGTTGCTTCTGATGGCACCTGGCCAGCTCTCTATATCCCTTCTGCCTTAGGGTTCATAATTCTCAATGATGGAGGGGGCAACATCAAGCGAGTGTCATGGAAAAGAGACAAGAGCTTTTGGCTCTTTGGCTATATTCAAGTTAGGCCATTCAGACTCTGGACTATTAAAATAGCCTTCAAACTATCAGCCTGCTTCCCCATTGAGGTCCAAACTCCACATTGTCACCAGAGTAATATTTTAAATTTTTTTAATATTAATTTTGAAAATATGAAAATTATAGAAAAATTAATAACTATCCAATTCTCACCCACCACATCTTTATTTCCTTTTTTCTTTTGTCTTTCTCCCCCTCCCTTGCTTCCTTCCTTTGTTCCTTCACCATTCATTGAGTACTTATTATGTGGCAGAAACTATTTTAAGAGATACAAAGTTGAATATAACCTTATGTCTCAGTCTGTAAAGAAAGACATGTAGGCATATGAAGTATTTTGTCTCAGCATATGCACATACATTGGTTTTATTTTATTTTTGTAATTATTTTGATTATTCATTTTGATTAAGAAATGTATGTAAACAGTATAAAATTCAAAAATTATAAAAAGGCAGAGTTAAAGGTAAATCTGTGTCTGATCCCTGTCCTTTAGTGCCAAAATTTCCCATCCCAGAGACAACAATAGGTACCAGTTTCTTATTTTTCTTTCCTTTTTCTGCTCTCACTCTCATTAGATACACATATATTTATAAGTATATATTGTACACATACACATGCACCTATGCATAATGGACAAGTAGCATACTATATGTTTCATTTTACATCTTGCATATTCTACTTAGTACATTTTTTAAGATTATCAACACCTAATGAGTAGCTTACTAATTGGCTGCATAATATTCAATTGTATATATGTTAAAAATACATATAAAATATAGGTGTTTCATACATATAGATATATCAACCATATATAAATATCATAAGCACATGTTTTTAATCTACACTTGACTATTTAGGCCCTCTGGTGGAAAGTGTTGATTGTACTTCTCAATTCATGGAACATCATCAACAATGATCCTCACAAGGTTTTCTCTTACTTTTAACTCAGTACTATGTTTTTATATTGATTCTTGTTGTTTGCGTATAGTTTGTAGCTTCTAAAGAATGTTTAGTATTCCATAATATACATTTAGTACATTTTACTCATTTCTTTTTTGAGGTGATGGACAGCTGGATCGCTTTCAACTCACCACTTTTATAAATAACTCAATGAAATATCCTTGAATGTATTCCCTTATCTACCTGTGTAAATTTTTTATGAGATATACCCAGGAGTAGAATGTCTGGGCCAAAGGATATATGTACATTTAATCAAAATATTGCCAGGTTATACATGAGAATGGTTGTACTCATCAACATTCTCACCACCATTGTAGGAGGTGTCTTGTATTGCCACATCCTTTCTATTACTTGGTACTAGCCAGCTTTCTAATGTTTTTTGGTCGTTTTATTGATTAACTTTTTAAATTAAAACTTTAATTTTTAGAACAGTTGAAGGTTCACAGCAAAAATAAACTGAAGGTACAGAGATTTCCCATATTTCTCCCTGCTTCCACACAAATATAGCCTCCCCTATTATCAACATCCCCATTAGAGTGGTGCATTAGTTCCAGTTGATGAACCTGCAATGACACATTTTAATTACCCTCAGTCTATAGTTTATGTTAAGGTTAATTTTTGGTGTTATACATTCTATGGGTTTGGACTAATGTATAATGACATAATCTTGTGTGAGTTTGGTACATTATCTCTTTCAAGAAATTGGTCCATTTCATCTAGGTTGTCAAATTTATGGGCCTAGAGTTGTTCCTAGTGTTCTTTTATTGTCCTCTTAAAGCCAATGGGATCTGTAATGATGTCCCCTCTTTCATATTTCTCATTGTTGTTGAAATATGCATTTCTGTAAATACAGATGAGTTTGAGCATATTTTCATATGCTTGCTAAACTGGAATTTTTCTTCTTCATATCACCAGTTCATATCTTTGTCCCCTTTCTTGGCTAGATTTCCTGCCCTTTCATTGTTGATTTTAAGAATTCCGTGTATATCCTATGAATTCTACATAATAGTTTCCTGTTTCTAGACAATGGAAGTATTTTCTTCTATCTGTCATATGTCTGTTTATATGATTCAGGAGGTCCATAATTTTTGTGTATTTTTTTCTGCCTTATTGATTAAGATTTCAGAATTTTGTTTTAGATGTTTATACCCACCCTGGGTGTACAAATATCCTCCTACATTATTTTGTATCAACCTCATGCCTCATCATTATACCTTTCTCATCTATATCGTTAGTCTATCTGCACTTACTATTGTATATGGTGTAAAGTAGGGGTCTTGTTTTTAGTTATTCTTTATGTACTAGGCTAATTACTTTTAATACCATCTATATACAGAATCAGGCTTTTCTATACTGTTGCATAGTTTTACCTTTATTTTATATTAGGTTACCTTAAATTCATGGATCTGTTTCAGAACTGTCTACTATCCTCCTTTGGTTTATTTATTCTTGTTATGTACTGATTTTATCATAATGGCTTTGTATAAATCTTGATATCTGGAAAGCAAGCTTCTATTCTCTACTCAACTTTTTCAAATGTGACTTAATTAAATATAGCCATTTTTCTTCCATATAAATTTTAAAATAAATTGAGTTCCTTAAAGACCTAACTGAAATATAGTTTGGGATTAAATTTTAGGTTAATTTTGGGAGAAAATTTGATATTTTTATGATATAAAGAATTACTATTCAAGATCATGAGTTTTCTCCCCATTTATATATATCTTATTTTATCAGGAGTTTTCTCCTCCTTTATGTCCCTCAAAACACAAATTAAAAATACCTCATGGAAGCCTTTGTATACTTGTTAATTCTTAGATAATTATAATTTTTTTGTTATTTTGAATTGTTTCTTATATCTGATAATATTTTCTGTTTAGCAAGTCCCAGAGAAGAAAAGTACTATTTATATTTAATATGTTTTCTTTGTATTTAGTAATCTCATTGAACTCATAATTATTCAATAGCTTGATGACTCTGTTTTTTTCTTTTTATTTAGATGATCACAGTATTTTCAAGTTTTGATTATTCTTTCCTTACAGACCTCACATCTGTTATTTCTTTTATCACTGCGGTGGCTATGACCTAGTAAATGGTAAATGGTAAAATAGTCTCTGTCTTGTTTATTGTTCTTAAATATTCTCTAATAAGAAATATATATATGGTGAGTTTTCAGATGTAGTATTTTTCATATCAATGAAGTTCCCTTCAATCCCTAATTTGCTAAGTGTTTTTGTCTTAAATAGATGATGAACTTTATGCTTTTTTTCTGTACATAGGATTTTCTAATTTCTCAAGGAAATGCATGGCATTTTCTTGAAATATTTTTTGTTATTGAACCATCTTTGCATTCTTGAAATAAAGCTTACCTGATCATGATGTATTTTGTTTTATATACACTATTAGATATTGTTAGCTAATAGTTTTGCTTCTGTGAAATTAATTTGGCCTCTAATTTTCTTCAGGAGAAGTATGGCATAGTTCTTAAGAATGTAGACTTGGACCTAGGCTATCAAGATTTCAGTGTCAGATTAGCCACATACTAGCTATATGATCTGAGGAAACAATAAAACTTTCTGGTTTTATCTATAAAATGGGATTAATGTTACGATACCTAACTTATAACTTGTATTGAGTAATAAATTAGTTAAAATATGGAAAACACTTAGAATACCAGGCACTTAGTAAGCTCTATCTAAATGCTAACTGTGATTATGGCATTAAATTAATTTTGTTTGAGAATCAATTTGACACTAATCTTATAAAATAATCTAGACACTTTCCTCAGTTTTTCTGTTTTCTGGGACAATTTGTATAAGACAGGAATTATCTGTTTCTTGAAAGTTTGGTAGAAATGACAAATAAAGCTTTGTGCGAGTGGAGTTTGTTTTTTCCTACTGGGGAAATCTTTTAAGTTCCTTGTTATTTTAACTTCTTTATGCTTAATAGTCTAGTCAGGTATTTTATTTCTTCTTGTACCAGTTTTGGCATTTTATCACTTTTTTTTTCTGGAGTGTACTTATTTTGTCTAGATTTCAAATTACTTAATGGATAGTTATTCATAATATTATTTTATAGTTTAAAATTTTTTTTGTAGTTATTCTTTTAAAGTCAATATTTGATTATTTATATCCTCATATTCTTGCCTTGCTGAGTCTTGCTAAAGGACTAATCTGGTAAATTTTTTTCAAAAAATCGGATTTAATTTTAAGCATATCTTCCTCATCCTTCTTTTCTTGTCTATTTTATTGATTTATGTGCTTATCTTTTATTTGCTGCCTTTGTTTTTCTTAGAATACATATTCTGTTGTTTTTTTCCAACTTATTGAGTTAAAAGCTTAGCTTGTGTTTTTTTAAAGTTGTTTTGTTTTTACTGATAAAATAACCTATATACTTATAAATGCTTTTCTGGCTGTGTACCATAAATATTGGCACATTATATTTTGTTGCCTTCAATTCTAAGTATTTCTTAATCTTACTTCTAATATTTTTTAACATCAAGGGCTATTTGAAACCATATATTTTAGTTTTCAGATATATGGGATTTTTTTAAATGAAGGCTTTATTTTATAAGTGAAAAAAAATTATACTTAGAATATTTGTTTTTTTTTGGGCACCTGAAATATAAATAATTCCTAATAAACCTAAAATTTAGAAACATAAGGGAAAAAAGGTTACTATTGCCTACGCTACTCATAAAACAATCTGGAAAATTGATTCTGATTATCATTAAGTTCCAGGGTTTTAAAAATAATTGAAAAAAATAATTGACCTTTTAGTCTTATTAAATACATATTTACAAAAATAAAAACTTGTGTTTGATGTTTAGGTCTCTAGGGCAGTGATGAAGTTTTCAAACTGTGAGCTAATATCAACCCTGAATGAATCCATGAATCTGTTTTTTTCTGGTTTACAGGTAGCAGCAAAAATGGCCACCTCCTGGGGATCTTCTTTCTTGGAGACATGAAGTTGTAGCTCTTGCCACAGCACCACCACCTTGGAGGGGGTGAGTTTGGATACTCTAGTCTGGGTAGAAGCTCAGACTTGACAGTCTTCAACTGCATTCTTGTACATTTGTAAACCGTGTTTGTGGGTAAAATTTGGATAAGTGGAAGAAACATCTTTTCATTTTCTTCAGTTCTCGTGGGGACATTATCCTCACCATTGAGATTGTCAGTAACTATATCTGCACATAAACTTCAGGTGAAGGTGGCCAAAGATACTGCATAGTAGGATATGGATACCCACTTTGAAGGCATCTTTATTTGAGGCAACAACTTCAGATGTAGGAGAGATTATGGGGGAATGAGCTGTGCAGTTCAGTGTATGGTGGAAAACTTGACACTCTGAGGTGGTAGAATGAGGCTTGGAGAGTGTAACACTGGCAGCTGGATGCAGGGAACAAAAAGTTGGGCATGGCTGAGACTAGTATATGATACAAACATTTCCTAGAATCCTTGAAGCCTCCTAACTTTTATCATCAGTGTTTAGGTCTCAGTGAACTAGTTGATTATGGATGTCTTCCTTCAGCCTATGAAACTGATATGGCAGGCAACTTTCTCATTCTTGAAACCTTTGGATACACTGGTTAATGAAGCAATTCTTCTTTCTTTTGAGCCAAATAAACATATTTGAGCCCACAATGTAGAAGATCATCTCAATCATTGTTTAAGGGTCTCTTTGAGAGAGGAGACATACCTTTTGTTTTTATCTGCCTCCAATGTTATCTTGGTACTAGTTATTGAGCCAAATAAAAAACTTCTTTCCTAAAGTTTTCCTTATCAGTAACATCATCCTGTTTCTTAACATGGTGACTAAAGGTTTTGAAAATCAGATTCAGAGAGATCATATCTCCATTTAATCAAAATCTTCTGACAAAATCTCAATAAATTTAGTCTGGTCTGGAAATTTGTAATTTTAGTTCATTCTTGTTTAAATTATCAAATTATGAAAAAAAAATTAACCAGGTCATTTCTTTCAAGTTTGCAGAAAAATCTGTAAGGAGCAATCAAATGCTGCACAGAGGCTTTTCAGCCACCATTTCTCTTTAACTAGAGTGACTAGAAATGTTTTCAGTTTACTAGAAATCTCCTGGATTATTTCTGCAGTCCTGACATCTAAACTGAAAGTGTCTTGGCTTGACTGATAAATTATATAGTCATTGTTTCTATAATTATAGGTTTTAGGTTCTTGCAGTTTCAATATAAGTAGGTCACCACTCTGCAGACTGTCAGGTAGTCTCTGAGCCAGGTCTACCTTACATGCCAGACTTTATGGGTGCACTGAGGAAATCAGACACATGGTGGACAAGGAGGGGACCAGACATATTGGAACATGAAAACTTCTAGATTCAGGCTTCTACAAAAAGCGATGTCTCTTAGAGGGACAAAGAATCTGCCATGTAGCATGTGAGGTCAGAGGAGGAAGGTGCAAGTGATTCAAATAGAAATATATTGAATCATAATAGATAGATGATTTCTGGACCCAAAACACTTGTATGCAGGCAGAAAACAGGTGAAGATATACAACTCAACATGAGACAAACTGCAGTGGCAGCTCAGGAGGGGAGCATGTGAATTCTTTGTGCACTAAAAGAAATTACACTATTTTTTTTTCAATTTTTGAAAATTCTTTTTCTCTTTTAGTCTGTGGATCCTGAAAGCAATAGAGGCAATGATGATTGAGGTGATATGGAATTTTTTATACTATACCTTCATTATTGATTTAAAAAAAACTTTTTTTGCAGTTGTGTATGATACTAAATATTTGGAATTTATTGAATTTATTTTGAAGCCTGGTACATGGTTTATTGATGTAAATGTTAAATATGAACTTCAGATGGGGATGGCCAAATATGCTGTGTCATGGGATATGGGCTGCCCACTTGGAAAAAAAAGTATATTCTTTATAATGTAAAAAGATCTCAATATATCTAATAAAGTAAACTTTTAAATTATTATTTATATAATCTAATTACCTTTTTGACTTCTTAATCTAGCATCAGCTTTTGAGAGCACTGTATTAAAATTCATCAACTCTTCTACCACAATTGTCAATTTATCTAATTCCCTCCATAGGTCTATTAGTGGTTGTATTATATAGTTTGAGAACCTGCTATTGAGTCCATATAAGTTTATGATTTTTATATTGTATGCTCTGCTTTTTGTTATACAAAAATATAATATTTTTTGTTGCCTATTATATTTTTGTCTTCAATTATATTTTGAGAGGTTTTATGCATTCTAGATTTCTTTGTTTTCTTTTCTGTTTTTTTTTTTCTGTTTAAAGATTTTATTGTCCCAGCACTTAGGGAAAATTACCTGAAAGGATTTGAGTAGGATTTTTCAGCTTTGGTATTATTGAAGTTTTAGTCTAGATCATTTGTTGTGGAGAGGCTTGTCATGTATATTGTAGGATATTTAGCAGCATCCTTGTTCTCTAATTGCTAGATGCCAGTAGCACCCTTCCCTAAGTTGTGAAAACCAAAACTGTTTTCAGATATTGCCAGATGTTCCCTGGGGTTGCAAGGTAAGGTGAGGGGAGATTGCTTTCAGTTGAGAACGACTAGATTAGAGGAAGCACTCACTAGAGCTCAGTCAAGACCATGAATAACTTGTGTTTTCACCAGCCCAGTAAGGGGAAAAAATTGTAATTCATGGAACAGTAAGCAGAGAACTCAGAGAGGTACTGCCTCAGTAGTGGAGTATAATTAACTCTCAACTAAATGTTGCTCTGCTCTTGCTTATCAAATCTTAAAATAAAGCCTTAAAAATATCACACTATTTTTAAAGAACTTAATTGTATCCCAAGAATATTTATAAGAATACCAAAATGATTAGGACTTGACAAAATAAAATTCAAAACTTCTGGTATTCAATTTAAAAAATTACTAGGTATACAAAAAAGCAGAACAATACTATTTCTAAAAAGGAGAAAAATCAGTCAATAGGAAATACAGAAATAATATAGATAATAGAATTAGTAGATAAGTCAAGAAGGTAGAAGAACAATTGAGTATATTATATGGAGATATCAAATATTTAAAAAGCTTTAGATCAGGACTTCTGTTTTTGTCTAAAATAAAGTAACAAAGACAGGATTTATTCTACCTAAAAAAAATTAAAATGGAGAAAATGTATGAAACAACAGTTTTCAAGACATTGGATATGAAAAAACAAAAGACAGAGATCTGTGGGAAGTAGAGGACCAATAAGATGAGTGCTAGGTTTTCCTGAGTTTACTGCTGTCAGAGAGTTTCAGGCTTTGGCACAAGGGGGAAAAGTCCAGACACAGACTTGCAGACTCTCTGAATTGAAAAGACACCAAAGCAGCTAAAGTTGGTAGGATAGAATACCAGACAGGAGAAATAGAATACCAAACAGAGAGAAATAGAATACCAAACAGAGAGAAGTTGGAGAAAGGAGGATCTCCTTTGTGTATTCAGCAGAGAATTCACAAACATGTTGTATGAGGAAACTATGTAAGGCTAGGTAAAGAAGCACTTAAAGGTTTAGAATAACAGTGCCCAGTATTCACACAGGGCCAAGAAGAGAGCCCATGCCAACCAGCCAGATGGGAAAGCCTTAGGATTAATGGCCATTGGGTAGAGTACACAGAAGACTCTTGCCTCAGTAGTGGGGAATAAGTATCTCTATACTAAGCATTGTCTTGCAGTTCTGTAGGTTAAAAATTCAAAATCAAGTTGTAGACAGGGCCCTGCTCCCTCAGAATCCTGTAGGGGGGAATTCTTCCTTGCCTCTTCCTAGCTTCTTGTGCTTTGCTGGCAATCTCTGGCAATCCTTGGCTTGAAGCTACAGAAGTTCAATTTCTGCCCCCATCATCACATTGTACCTTCCCCTTGTGTATCTGTGTCTTTACATGGCACATTCTACTTATGAGGACATCAGTCTTGATGACTTAGGACCCACTGTAATGAATTGATTACATTTACAAGGACCCTGTTTCCAAATCAAGTCACATTCATAGGCATTGAGGGTTAAAACTTTAGCATACCTTTTGTCAGGCAACACGATTCAACATATAGCAGTAATGAGAAAAAAAATTACCAACTTAGATGTTTAAGCCTAATAAAACATTGTTCAAAAACAAAGACAAAATAGACTTTTTTAGAGAGAGTAAGCTTTATTAGTTTGTGTCTTTCAAGGTATTTGACTGTTTTATCTAAGATATCATATTGGCATAAATTTGTTCTCAGTATTTGCTAACCTTTTAATATCTATAGGATTTGTAGTGATGTATCCTCATCATTCCTGATAATTAATCTCTCTCTCTCTCTCTCTCTGTCTCTCGTTAGTCTGGCTGGAGGTATACCTATTTTGTTGTTGTTGTTGTCCAATGTCTGAAAACACTTGTTTCATATATTTTCTCTAGTTTTCTAGATGTTTGAGTTGGGAAGGTAAATCTGGTTCCTGTTACTCAGTCATAGCTAACTGTTGCACACCCATTTTTAAATGATACTTTGGCTGGACCAAACTTGGACAAAGTGTTTTCTTTCCCATGGTAAGAAAACAATGAATCATTGCCTTCTTGCATCCAGTGTTTGCTCTTGAGAAGTATAATGTTATGATTCTTTTTCTTTAGTAGGTTATCTGTAACCCTTTTCTGGAATCTTAAAAATTCTATCTAATTTTATTTTTGCCTTTAAAAATCTAAAATTTATTTTAATATGTATCAATTTGGGGTTATATATATTGTTTGGCACTCTAGAGCCTATAAATTAAATGTTTCATCTCTTTCATCTTTTTTCTTTCAATCTGGAAGTTTTTGTCTTCTTTATTTTTTTCCTTATTGTTTTCATATCTTTTGGAGACTTCTATTATCTGGAAGTTAGTGGTTTCCAAATCTCATCTACATGTTGCTAAGCTTTTCGTTAGTATTTTTTATGTCATTATCATTTTTTTGCTACTTTCTGGAAAAGCTCCTCAACCATATCTCACAGTTTAGTAATTCATTCATTGACAATATCAACTCTACAATTTATTCCATTTATTTATATTCTTTCCCTTATTTTTTATATCTTACATAGTTAATATTTCCTTTGTTTTTTTATGAATTTTAATTTTTTATTTACTTCCTTTATTCCTTTGAGAAGATTATGCTTAATTTAAAATATGTGTGTTTTTATAATTAAGCTTAATGTGGCAAATGCTACTTAGTATGCTTATATAAAAAAAAATCATTGTCTACCTCAAATGTCTACTTATTTTTATAAGTACATTTTTTTTTTTGAAATCTTAACTGCTCTGTCTGCTAGTGTATATTGGGGAAGAGGCCAATGATTAGGCTCTATGTTATGTTTTCTAGGTGAGTATATGAAGGAGGAGAGAAAAACTGTTGACCTTTCTGCTACTACTCTACCAGGCAATGTCTTTGGTTAGATATTTTTTCTTGAACTGTTTGGTAGAACTAGCATTGATTAGAGAGAATCTCATTAGATCAGCGGTTTTCATGGGGAATGTTTAGTGAAGTACAACTATTGTTTAAATAATAAAGTAGAATCGAATATAATAGAAAATCAGGTATGTCACAGTTGATAAATATACTGTTTAGTGGAACTTTTGTTTCATCTTTATATCTCTATATTGTCACACACACACACACACACACACGTATGTACTGGAGGAAAAAAGTGTATTTATTACTATGGATCAGGACTAAATGTTTTGAAAGTCATTGTCTTGGATTTTAACCCAGTAGCCCTTAGTTTGGAGCAGGAAGGCTGCTGATCCACCTCTACCTTTTCTCGCTGGCCCTTTACCCCAACTGACCTTTGGGTCTTTCTAGTTATCCTCCTGCTGAAACTGTGATTTTTATCTCCCAGGGGTAATGGGGCAGCCATATCCTTTCAAGACAATATTGGGAGAGGCAGGAACAGAATGTAAAAGCTACCTTCCAATTTATCCTGTTATACCTGGAATATCTAATCTGTCATTGTAAATCCTCCCTCCCAACCCCCAGCACCTTTCTACTTAAAATTACTATGTCCTTCAGGCTTCTCAGGGGGATCTCACAGTATTTATATGGTTCCTCACATGTTTGCTTTTCTCCCTCTTATTTAGTATTCGTGCGATTGATCTTTGAGGGCTGGGAGAAAACCAGTCACACTGGTTACTCTTTTAGTTTTTCAGGACTTAGAAACACATACATTTTGAATATTTGATATGAAGTTCTATATTAATTCAGAATCCTGCATTTTTGACTTAATATTATAGCATGCATTTTTCTTTATTGCTAAAAGTCTAAATGAGAGCCATTTGAATGGCTACATAATATTCTATGAAATAATTTTAGAATAATTTATTTAATCATTTCTATATTGTTGGACATTTAGATTGCTTCAACATTTTTCCATGCTGAAATAGAACTCTGGGTTGGGAATTTTTATGCCTAAATCTTTGCCTATGGTTTAGATCAGAATGACTTTTTAAATTTGCGCTCCCCCATTTACAAAGAGCTCATATTTTCCCACTGATAAATTGCTATAAGTGAAAGGAAAAATTGCTATTGGAAAACGATAAAGTGACTGAAACCAATTCTGCATTCTAGGGGTGCTGAGAAATTATTTTCAAGGAAAAACACAATATTTTATTTAGAAGACAACTTAATGACATTTTGCTATGAAAGTCAAGATGATGTGATGAAGAATTGTAGATGAAGGAAACTATGTTTTTCTGCATTATAATAAAATTAATGTTAGAAGTGTTTCTGCTGTATGACCACCACTGGTTTTATCAGAGTGCTTCTCTGATCAATACTCTAAAAGGAGCCTTGGCATTGGGAAGAGGAGAGGAAATAGATGGAAAGAAGGACCTGATATTGAGTAGACATGGATCTTAGGAAGATGGCAGGAGTTAAGAGACTAATGAGAGAGTAGGATTCTAGTAGGAGATTCCCTGTGACAAGGTGTATGGGTGGGTAGCTAATACAAAGATGTCTGATAATCCAATACTTTATTAATTTTCCTCTTTCTTCTTCTCTTTATTTATTGCAAAATTTTAATAGTGACTAATTTAGTGTTAGCCTTCTATTATAAATTCTGCCTTGAAGAATGAAGGGCCTTGCTTATGGTTATGGTGAGATTGATCAGAGAGGGCTAGGTGACTTGGGATAAGTGCCAAAGGAGAGACCCACAGGGATTTAGGGGAAATCGGGGCTGATTGGAGACAACTAGGACTTATAAGCACCTGCCCTAGGACTTTTCAGGAATATTCACATGGAGAGGATTTGCAATCAAATGCAGAAAGGAGCTTAAATTGTTTTATTCAGTGGTAAAGGACAGAAGTCATTATAAGGCAGAAGAACTTTGGGGATGTTTAGCTAACAATGCGTTGTTAATACCCTATGCTTCTTTTTCATGTCATAAATCCCAGTTGTAGTCAAATAAGTATATATTTAGGTATTCAATGTCTGCTTTCTCTTTAGAATATGAATTAAACAGGGCCAGAAACAGGTTCATTTTATTTTTTAGTACCTAACACTGACACAAGATAAATGCTTGGTAAATGTTTGTGAAATAAAGGAATGTAATTAATCTTTGTTATAGTTCTGTTGCTATTAAAAAGAAGCACCTAAAGATGACAATCATGCTAGAATGTTGGATGATGGACATTATTACCTTCTACTCTTCATACTTCCTATATACTTTTTATATTATATTCTCTAAGGGAGAAAAAAATAATTGACTCTTGGTAAGATCTTTTTAAACTGGGTCTTACATTCTTTAGAGTTTGTCTCTATGTTCTTTCTTATAACTAGAAGTGATTTGTGAAGCTCTGCTAAGATGCCCAGCTTTACCCACTAGAGAGCTAATTACAGTCATTCAGTGGTACATTTTGAATCTCCAGGTTTTGTCCTTTCATCTGCCAGGGTGGAAATTTATGTTTAGGTTCTGATTCTTATGTATGTCTTGGTAAATGATGAAAATATTGCTCTGATAAAAACTATTATGAATTTAAGATATGTAAATTCATAGGCCTATTATGTATCCCTAGAGTAAAGGGGTTTCCAGAAATCAAATAAACACATACTTTCCTCTTTTTTTTGGTTGCTTTCATTAATAATTAGTTGACCTTCACATAACTTGAAACATATTATAAATTTTTGAGAACTGAGAGGGGTTTCAATCCATTGAATGTAATGATCAGGCTGGTAAATCCAGATTCTCGGGTTGCTGGCATTCTGTCTCGAAGTAGAAGTCCTATGTTTGTTCTAGGTTTTCTCATTGGCCCTTTAAAACAGCTTTTCCTTTATGACATTCTCTGATAGCAGCAGCTGCAAAAACCAGAAAAAAAATGAATATACATATATTTTTTGATAGTAGGTTGGGAATAAAACAGAAACCTTAAAATACAACCCTAATGGAATGGAATTATATGGATCCTGACTCACTTTCCCATGTTATAACAATAGCACTCAACCTCTCCGCTGTTCACTTTCAAACTTTTGGTGAATGTAGCCTACCCTGTGTTTACTGCCTCACCTCTCTTTCACCCCTCAACTTCCTGCAGCTGGATTCCATCCCACATCACCTTACTGAAACACTTAAGTGATTAATAACCTCCGAATTGACAAATGCGAAGTATAATTTTTAGCCTGTCTCTAATTTGATGTCTCTGCTTTTTTTTTTTTTTTCTGCCTCTGTTGATCCTCTCTCTTTGAGAATCTCTCATGGAGGTTTCATGACCCACTGAAATATTTTGAATGTCTTCTTCCTCTTTTAGATTCTCCTTTTCACTGTTTTTTTTTTTTTTAAATGCTTTCTCTTTCTTTACCACCATTATATGTTGGTATTCCCCAAGGTACCATTCTTGGCTACCTTTTCTATTTTACAAGCTCTTTAGATGATCTCCTTCAATACTATGAGTTTAACTAGCATACAAATGCCAGTATTTTCAAAATTTATATTTCCAGCTGGGATTTCTCTCTTGAAACTTCAGTTGCATATTTTTTATCACCTATGTGACACTTCCTTCAACATTGTAACTAAAGGCAGTAAGCTCAATATGTTTAAAACTGAACTTACCACATTTTCATCTCCCTAAAACACCTGGATCCTTTTTGTATTTGTCTTAGTTAATGAGACTATTATATGCCTTACAGAAATCTAGAAATTATTTCCAACTTTTTTTTTGCCTGTGTAACTAATCACCAGACCCTGTCAATTCTACATAATAAACATCTCTCAAGTATATTTTGTCTCTCTATTCCACATGCCATTGCTCATGTAGCCTCCACCAGTTTCGTTCTCTCTACTGACATCAACATTGTCTTTCTAAATTACAGATGTGAATCTTGGCATGCAGCTGCTTAAAAATTTTTATAGTGTTAAAGATGAAGTCCAAACTCCTTAATGGCAACAAAGTCCCTCTCACGAGAACAGTTCATCTCCTCTATATTACCATCAGTTTGTATATAAGTCTATTATGGGCCTTGGCATATTGTATGTGATTAGTATAGAGACTACAAATGTGATTATCAAATGGGCCACAAAATCCTTGAGAACAAAAGTCATGTCTTTTTTATTTTTACATTTCCAGTGCTAAGCACACAAAATAGAACTATATTCAAATAAAATGCAGGAATGGATGAACTGGGTAAAAAACATTGAATGATTTTCTCTGCAAAATGACAAAGACCAAAGGACTAAAGTATAAGAAATAGAAGGAGTGATGTGAAAATTGAAAAAATAAGAGAGGTCATCAGGTTAAGAAGTCCATTGCCTAGGACATTGGATTACTTGTCATTCTAGAACCTGCTTCCTATGAGCTGCCTCCATGGTGGTTTTAAAATATGTCTGAAAATTCTTGACAATCTTCCCTTCAAAAGGTGGAGCCCAGTTCTCCTCCTTTGAATTTGAGTCACACTTAGTGACTCACTTTTAACAATAGAATGTGACAGAATTAATGCTATGATTTCTGAGATGGGGCCATTTAAAAGATAGTGTCTGCCTGGCTCTCACTCTTCCCTTCTGGAGAAAGCCAATCACCATGTGGTTGAAGAACTCAAGCAACCTATGGAGAGGACTTTGTGGGGAGGAACTGAGGTCTCCACAAACAACCAGCTCCAACTTTACAGCCTGGTGAGGGAGTCACCTTGAAAGAGTATATTTTTGCCAGTCAAGCCCTCAAAAGACTGCACTTTCAGCAAAAATCTTAATGGCAAACTCATGAGAGATCCTGAGTTGAAATCACCCAGCAAAGTTGCTCTTGAGTGCCAAAGCCACAGAAACTGTAAGGGTAATAAATGTTTATTTTTGTATCAGTCTATTAAAATTTATGCAACAATATATATCTCTATATCTTTTAGAATCCTTCATATTCTTCCAGGTTCACTTTAAATATTTTAGTTGTTCTAGAATATTCTCAGTTTTCTCCAATTAGAACTGATGTTTCTCTATTGTAGTCTTATTCTTTTTATTGCTTAGAATCATTTATTATTTTAGCCAAAATGTATTCATTACTCACAGTGTGCTATGTTTTATGCTAGGCTCTGGAGACCAAAAAATGAGGCATTTAGAACCTTTGAAATGTTTTTTTTCTCACTAAATATACTCATCTTTCTCTGAGAAAATAAAATTTTTCTGATTATTCTTCATCTTTAGGTCATTACTGAGCTTAGAAGTGTGAGGTCTGGAGTAAGACTTTCTGAAGATCTGGGCTTTGCCGGCTTACTGTAATGGCTTACTCTCTGCCTGACTTTGGACAAGTAATCTCTAGATGTTTAAGTTTTCTCTGTCTGTAAAATGGGCATAACAGTAGTCCCTGCCTCTTATGGTTATTGAGAGGATTAAATGGGATCATGCATGTGCATTGCTTAGCATAGTATCTACCATGAAGTAAGTGCTCAATAAACACTCATTGGTGTTGTGGTTGACTGTCCCACTCATTGTCTGGCAGTGACTAGAATACAGTAGGTATTCAGGAAATGTTTGTTGAATTGAACCATAAATAGGATAGTTTAGTGTTGATGATTTGGGGGAAACAGGTAGTCAAAAAAGTGTCAGACATGGGATGTTAGTCATTGTGCATGGAGCATTGAGTACAATCAAGTCAGTTATTTATTAATTGGTTACTTAATTTGTCAAACAGTGGTTTATTACCTATTATATCCTATGAACTAAGGACATAGGAAAATGAGCAAATGCATCTAGATGGGCAAGTGTTTGGACACTGGAGAAAATATTCATAACCTTGGGGGCTTGCAAAAGATTCAACCATTAATGCCACCAGAAGTGTGACTAATAGATTATAACTGTTTCTTTAGGAGAGCAATAGATTCAACAAATAGTTATTGAGCAGGTATTATATGCCCAGCACTCTTATAGGAGCTAAGGATAAGGTGAATAATTTATTTTTATTTATTTAATAAATATTTATTGAACACCTGAATGACAAACCCACAGAAACTATGTTGCAGTCATTCTTCTAGGTTCTTGGGATTCACCTATAAACAAAACAGACACAGATTTCCACCCACATGGACTTTTTATTTTCACAGGGGGAAATAATAAATAATATTTCTCAATATTAATTACATAATAAGTTAGAAGATAATAGAAACTATTAAAAAAAAAATCCAGAAAGGTAAAGTAAGATAAAGGAGATCAGGAATGCCAGGGGCAGTGTATGGAGAGGACTTTGTAGTTTGTTGTGTTTTTCACTGAGAAAATGAGATGTGGGAAGACACCAGGAGGCAGGGGAGTTAATTTTAGTGAGCAGAACAAAGCCCCTCTTTCACTATCTAATGGGAACGACAGACAACAAGTAAGTAAATAGATAATTTAACTTCAAATAGTGATAAATGCCCTGAAGAAAATCAGATAGCATGAGAAACTCATGGTCCTAGCCCTGGATATCCGTACTCTTCCATAAAGGAAGCCCAGGCCACTGCCAGTCACGGCCATCCGGCATATTAGTATCTCTATCGTAGACACACACCTCCTAGGACGTGGTCACAATCTGTGTGTCTGTGAAGAGGATGGCAGGACTGTTATGTGTCATAGCAGGTATCATTGTCTGGCTGATTAGTTGACAGAAGCAGCAGCATTTATGATCTGTTAGTCATACTTCTGGTGGCATTAATGGGTGATGATGGGTTGTCTGACTCACAAATAGACTCTAGCCTCTCTGCATGGACAGGAGGAAAAACTGTATGAAACTTGTCACTGCCATGGCCGTGGGATGTTGTCGTAGAGTGGGAAAGGCCTATTATCACATTTGCTGATTATGAAAATAGAATTTCTCATAGGTCTGAATTTGATCTTTAAATGAGGACTATTAAAAAGGAGATGGCTCTTTCAGTTTTCTAACTTAAATTTTAAGTTAGATGAAATATGTTTATTTCTCACGTTCAAGAAGGAATGATCTGGGTTGTAAAATGCTGTTCTTTCAGTTCATTTGAAGGCAGGAGGAGTCTGAGTTCATACACTCTTAAAAGGATGCAGGGAGTGGGGCGTGTGCAGAGCAGAGCCACAGAGGTGATTAAAGGGACCAGAGAGGAAGGGAAATCAGAATTATTAGGCTTGCAGAAGGCGTGTGTGTGGCCAGGGTTGGGGGAGGATGGGAAAGGGAGCTGACTGAATAAGTGTTCTCTCTATGCCAGGAGTGGAACAAGAAGAAAAAGGCTTCAGTGAAAACAGGACGATTTAAGATAAGAAAGCTCAGTTTCTTCACCAGGCTCTAGAGACTGAAATCTCTTCTATACGATCTCCAGGGAAGATACACATCAGTCTGGTTTAGTTTGTCCTAACTTTAGTAAACAGTTCGCTCAGGGTGTACAGCTCTGTCCATCTCATTCAGTGCTTCCAGCTGGTAAACTGAGAGTACGTATGATGTCGGAAAAGCCACATTAGGTTGAAGAAATGTTATCTGTGTGTCAGGTATAGAATATCCAATTAGAATATTCATTTGTCCTTTTTGTGTCACATAGTTTGGGCCCTGGGCTAGTATAAGTGGGATATTATCAGTGATGTTTTGCCTAGAGACAGGAAAGTGGTCTAGGAGGGACACCTCTTACTTTTCTTTATTTTCTTCATTTATTCTATGGGAAACACTATTTGTTTATTTGTTTAAAACTATTTATTGAAGCTCAGGTTAAACTAATATTTTTTATTCAACTTATGTTGTTTGATACTCTTATGATCTTTAATATTCTCTACATTAGGAAAAACAGTATGTGTAAAATAACCTCAGTTATGCAAAATGTAACATCACACATGTACATATACATGTATATATACATATATACATATATACAGAGAGAGCCATAAAAAATATGAAAGGTGGCCAAGAAAATGTTAATAGTGCTTACATAAAGAAAGTGGAATTCCTGTGACCTTTGTGTTTTTTTTATAGTACCATGTAGTTTTTGAATGTTTTTATAGTGAGAATATATCATCTATATAATCAGAAGATAAACAAAGTTATAATACAGCTATCGAGGAAAAATACTATCAGCTGCATTCTGAAGTTATTATGATGTATTGAAGAGGAAAAATAATTTACTCAGGATTCACACCCAAACCTCACTCAAGCCTGGCTTATCTGGTAATTTGTGGGGTACAAAAAAGCCAGTGGGAAACTAACAGTCTAATTGGAGAAAAAAGTCACAGAGGCCTGAAACATTAAATAATTAATAAAATTAGTGGCAAAGAGAGGGGATGCCTTAGGAATTCAGAGTTCAGGGAGGACTTTGTGGACAATAGAGGTTTAGTGCAACTTGGATAGTGTGGGGGAGGGGAATAACATTTCTGGTAGAAGGCACAGCATAAGTGAGGCCTCAAGGGCAGAAGTGTCCAAGGCAAGTGTTACAGAATTTGTTGAGTTACTAATTGGTGTCTTGTGATCTGTTTTCTCCAGAGCTTTAGCTGCCAGGTTGAAAGCAGAAGTTGCTTGAAGACAACAGACTTTACTATTTTGCTTTTGTTTTCAGAAGCCTCAGTTTGTTGAAAGAGTTACAGGAATGAGAGAGGAAGTGGTTAGTGCCTTTGTGTGGGATGCAGAGTGATGAGAACGGAGAAGGAGCCATTTTTCCTTATACCAAATGTGGGATGCAGTTTAGGTTTGTGAAGGTGGCTGCACCTGTGTCCTACACCTTCACAGAGTCTCAGGAGGTTGCAAGGCTGAGGAAATAAGAGCTGCCTCGTATTTTCTGGTACTGCCAGTGCCCAGTCTTGGCAAAGAACCGGGGCTAAGTGTGAAATCCTCACATAAATGCAGACAGCAGAAGAATTCTAAAGCATTACAAAAAACACATAAATATACATCTGCAGTCACGTGAGAATATGATCCCTTGACCAAATTCATTACCTCTGAGACCTCAGTTTTTCTAGCTACTAAAAAGTGGGTATACTGATCCCTTCCAGTTTTAAAATTAATTGAATCTATGAAATTGGAATGTATGTATCTGGAATCACTTTATTTCCACCTGAAATGCAGGAAGGATGGTATAGAAACGGCATTTTCAAAGAGCTACCACCGGAATCTGCACATGTACATGTCTATTAGGGAGAAGTAGGAGAATACTGCATGGTAATTGAAACTGCCTTTTGCATTTTCTAAGCCAGCAGGATCTGATACCTGAGCATTGTTTCTTCCTTCCTGTAAAATCAGCTAAAACAGGAAGACTCAAGGGCAAATTTCCATCACAGCTGGAGAAACCTTCCTTCTACTCATCTACCCACTCTCTCTCTCTCTTCACCTGTGCCCTTTATTTGTATAGATTCTTGCTTTCAACTAAAGAATTCAGCTCCAGAGAGACATAAATCATGCACAAAGAGAAAGGAAAATTGCTTCCTAGACCTGAATATTTAGTGATGAACTAAACCTTCCAAGAGGGGAAAAAATGTGATTCTGTTGCGAAGGGAAAATAAATGTCCTCCAAATCAACGTGAAAATGGAGATCCAGGGAAGTGAGGTTTGTATCTGTCCTTAATGCAGCTTTGGAAGGATGGAGGCAGAGACAATAAATGATATATCAGACATGGTGCTTTGCTTAGAAATTGCAATTCTAAATGTCATTCGCTGTGAGCCTCTCTCGCTCCCCCCATAACTCAAGACAATTCACAGGAGATAACTTCTTTTCTCTGCCATAATAATATTCTCTAGCTTGTATCCCGAATAAACAACACTGGTTACTGCTTTAAGCAACACCTTCTCCATTTCCCCATAACACTTAAATCAACAACCCCTTTCCCTGTGTGCTCTGACTCCCAAGCCCCCATCCTTATACTTTGATACAGACGTGCTTTCTATTTTGGGTTCTTGTTCCTTATCTCCAGTGTTATGAAAGAGCAGGTCAGCATTACCCCATTCATATGGTAGTTTTTCACCACTCTAGATAAGACAGGAAATTTTATCTCTTCCATTTTTTGAATCATCTTCTTAATCTTTATCCTGATCTATATAATTTTTTCAAACCACTGGTTTTTCAGAGTGTGAGTTATTATTTTTTTTAATCTTTGCAGACTGCAATTCAGTCATCTCTTTACTGAAACGAGAAGCCTGGTATTCACATCATTCAACACGGTTGGCTTTGGAGCTTGGTGAAGATTAAAAACACAGGAAGGCTTGCAAAACAACCTAGGGGGAATAGAGAGGTCGCTGTTAATGTGTTTCCTCATTGAACAGAACTCATGCATGCATTTGGAAATAAAGAGAAAGTGACTATTCAAAGACACTGGGAAAAGTGCTATCTGGGATGTTTTACCCTAAGATTTTTATAGTAAATTAAGAATGGCTCAAAGTAAAATGTGACATCGCTGTAAATGATCCCACTAAAACTCCCATTAATGCTGGCTGCTTGACTAAAAGTAGCAAGGGGAGGAAATTGTCTCTTGAAAGCGGGGGTGGTCTCAGGGAAGAAGAGAATGCTTTGGGCAGAAAAATAGAAATGGATACACTTTCTGAGGCCAAAGCTGCTTGATGTTGGCAGAATGTTTAGTCCTTGCATCCCTCTAGGCCTTCACAATTCTTCTTCTTTTCCCTGTATACATCAGCTACAGTGAGTTGTTTCCAGAACTAGGTAATGCAGTCACCCTCTGATGGTAAAGTGTCCAAATATCAGCAGTGAGTCAGTGAATTGAAATATCTTCAGCCATGGTCAGCTCCCAAGATCTTCTATACTTATGTGATTGAATGGATGTGGGAGTTGTAGATTCAAACATGGTGTTTAGGATTTGTCAATAGGACCAGAATCACAGACATTGACGAAAGAGTGGATTTAATAGAACTGAAATTGTAGCTACTATAACAATAATCACACAGGCACTGTGCTAAGTATTTACATACATTATTGCTAAGCCTTACAACAGCCTGTGGAGTAGGTTATTGATGCTATTTTATAGATCAGTGAACTGAGGTTCAAAGAAGTTGAATGATGTTCTCAAGGTTACAGAGCTTGTCAGCGGTGGAACAGGGAATCAAATCTAGGTTTGGTTGACTTCAAAACCTTTACTTTATGGAAGAAGGTGTTCTATGTAGATTTTGAGGAAAGAGAAGAAAGACCTCAGCTCTGTACATGGGAAGGAGACATGATATTTGGTAGCATCACACCCCAAGGTGAAGAGCATATAGAGCTACAGAGGAACCCAGCTGCCATACTTAGACTTGTGTGGCAACCTCTCCACACCTCTGTTTCCAGTAAAATAAATATCTTAATGTTATACATAGATGTCAAGTTTTCAGATCACTTAGCGGGTGAAGTCTATAGTAGGAGAGAGTCTGGCTTTGACATACTTGTAAAAATACCTCACTGGACCTTTCAGTTTCCTATGATCTCATGCTCACCAAGTCATCTTCCAATGGCTAATTTGGTTTCTTGTGTACTTCATACACCTTGGTTACTGGAAAGTGGATCTCAGAATCTATAAAAGAATATGTTTATGTCTGGTTTCTATATCAGTGTCTCTTGAGTTGAGGAAGTTTGTCCAGCCTAATGCAATTCTTTTAGGAACATTGTTGACCCACTTATACTCAGCACAATCATGACCAAATTATGGAACATATTGGGAAGACCCTTCATCTTACTAGCTTCTTTTTCCTCATACTAGCATGGCTTCACTACACATTCTTTCTTTGATTAATCAAAATTAAAATATTAATAGTACAATAACCACAATGATGATTGCTATCATTCCCTGAGGGCTTTGTATGTGTCATCTGCTGTGGTAGACACATCATGGACTCTATCTCCTTTAACCCTTACAAATCTCATCCAAGATAGTTTTGTTTCACTGGAAATAGAGGCTCAGAGAGGTTGCTCCATAAGTCTAAGCAGGACAGCTTGATTCCTGTTCAGATTTGTATGCTGTTGGCCATTATGTGATGCTAGTTTTGACTTTATCTTTTCAATCTGGGCCAGTCTTTTGCCTTTGGGCTAAAACCATTTTTGAATAGACAGCTTTGTTTCATGCTGCCATAAGGAAATACCCTACTCAGCTTGCCCTATTTTTGAAATATTTTTTATAAGGGAGTGTCTCCAACAGTCTGATGGGCACTGAATATGTAGACATGTTTGAGTTCCTGGGCCTGTGAAATTGAAAGTCAGAAGCCAAGTGCTGGTGTTCCCACCTAAGGGGATCTGGTATGAGAGGTGTGGAGGGTAGGGCTGCAGGAGGGCATGGGCAAGAAGAACCTCTCTAAATGGTAAGCTCAAATTTCTTTCTGACTCCTCTCTGTAATATCACTCTCTTCTCTCACATATTTCCATAGATTCAAAACCCCAGGCACCAGCTGCCACTGTGTCATTGAAGGAGGCCTTGATAGACTTCCCTTGAGGAGTCATGCATGATGAGTTATGATTACTCCAATACCAAATTTATTATTATGATGATCATTAGTAGCAACCCCTTAGATTTATAAAGCACCTTTCTCCTAACAATCTCTCTCCTAGAGATTGTCTCATTTATCCTCACAGATCCCGAGGGATGAGGAGGAGGCAATATTATCATTCTTACATTATGGATTGCTATGATCAAGAAGTTTTTATTGCAGTACCAGCTCCACGTAAAACTGTTTTAGGTACTATATGAAAAGATTCCACTAAGTATTATTTTTGAGTGTCTTTTATGTGCCAAAACAACTTTGCGATGTTGATATTACACTACCCCATTTTACAGATGAAGAAATGAAGTCTCAAAGAGGTTAAGTCACTTGCTTAGCAGTATATACAGATGAATGAATAAAATATGGTCCCTGCCATTACCAAGAAGACACTATTATAAATAATAGCCTTTGTTGAACATTTACTATGTACCTGGCACTGTGCTGAGAAAAATATAGGCATTGTCTTTGTTAATCATTTTAACAACTTTCCAAGTTTCTTATACTTTAGCCATCTACAATTATTTCCATTTAGCAGATAAGGCATGGAGAAGCTGAGCACCTTGCTTGAAGCCACACAACTGGGGAATGTTTGACTTTGAGAGGGAGAGGAGCAGAGTGGAGCCTTGTCTGAGTTGGATTCTAGCTCCAATGCTTTCTGTGTCACCTGAGCAAGTTGTCTACCTTATCTATGTCTCAATTTCCTCATTTGTAAAATGGAAATAATATAAGTATGTACTTCATGGGGTTGTTGTGACACTCAAGTGCAAATATATTATAAAACATACAGAGAAGATTCTTCATCTGATTATCATCTATCTATCTATCTATCTATCTATCTATCTATCTATCTATCTATCCATCCATCCATCCATCCATCCATCCATCCATCCATCCATCCATCTATCTATCTATTTTCTATCTTAGAATTCTGCCTTGCATATGTTAGCAACTAGTATCTGAGATTCATATCCAGGCACTCTAATTCTAGAACTATTCTACTATTCTGCTCCAAAAATAATTCTCTCAGGTACAGAAGCAGTAATATTTCAGTTGAATTTCCAAAGGACAGACAAAGGCTTGATTCTAACAGTCTATTTCTAGTTCAGTCAATGGCTAGCCACATGTAATGATTCAATGTCAGAAGGTTGGGTAGCCTTTTTTTTTATATCCCTTATAATTACGTCCAAAACTGAGGCTTTGGGACCTGAGCATCTTTGGGTTTTCTCTGTCCAGAGGTCATTTAACTTATTTTCTTAAAAGATATGTAGAAATTCTGCCAACCATGAAGGTTGCCATCTACCCTCTAATTATTAAAAGATTTTCTTCTAGGAGGTTCCAAATTTCACTTAAATATGTGTTGACAAAGTGGTTTTTCATTGAAGATTCAGCATTATAAACATGGGACAGTCTTATTACAAACGAACAATTCCAGAAAATGTTACATCACCTTCAGAAAATATAACAATACTACTTAAATATGGAAAACTTAAGTTTTGCCTCCAATGGAAATTGTCAACCAAATTCTTAAGAATTTTGTTTAAAAGACATTTATCAAATATTTTATCTTTCTTTTGAATCCTTGAAACATGTTTTAAAGTACAAAGTCCTATTATTTTTTTAATATAATTCAACAGATATTTACTGGTATCAAGTGTGTAGAGAACTGTCTTCCTGAAGCAGAAATATAATATACATTTATTATTTAGGGTAGGCAAATTTAGAAGTAATTAAATTAATATCAATACAACACATAAAAAGAATAAATAAGGAATGTCCAATCAGTATTTGTACTGGAAAAAACCTTATATGTTATAGCCAAGGTATTTAAGTCCCAAGGTTTGCAATTTAGGCAAAGGATATCACAAAATGTATTTCCTTTGGAGAATATACATTCCTTAATAATAACAGTTATGATTTGTTGATCATAATCCAGAAAGACAAGCATGATTGTCCTCATTTTACAACTGGTGGGAATTAAACTTTTACGAGTTTCAATATAACTTTTCTAACTTAGTAGTGCCAGGATTTGGACCTGGATCTATTTGAATCCCAAATCTACACTCTTAATTACTGTCTTGTCTATGTTATACTGTCTAAGTGGTAAAGGCTGTATTTGAACTCAAGTTCTCTGATTTGACAGCCCATATCACTATACAACATCTCGTTGCTTTTCCAAAAGTGTACCTATTCTTGCTCTCTGAGGAATCTTATTCTTTGAAAATAGTCAGTTGCTATATTCTTTTCTATGGAGGACAACCATCCCAGAGATGTAATATGAAGTTAAGACTTTCATGCTTGAATTAGATCAAGTTTCTATAATACATACCATATGACACAGATCTCTGTAAACTAAAATAATTCTAAGTCACGGCCCATTAGATTAATCAATATGATGATTAATTCATATTCCAGTATAGCTTAAGAAATGGGATTTTAATTCATTGGATTTTAAATATTTGGTAGTAGAACTTTCATCTTCAACCTTCTAGTGTTATGTAGAAATAAAAGTTTTCATTCACTATATTTCTGTATATCAAAAGGTGCAAGAGAGACAGCATGATATGATCAAAAGAATATTGGAACTCTACCCTCTTTCCTGATGACTCAAGGGGATTTTGACAATGGCCTGCTGTTTACAGAGTATGGGTCAAAAAAAAAAAATACAGGTTTTCCTGGCCCTGGTCTGCCAAATGGACAGTTTCCTCAACTTTTCAGAGCCTCGTCCCTTCCCTGGTCCTCTGCCCTATTTGCCTCCCAGGAAGGTAATGAAAATCAAAAGAGCACATGTGATTGGAAAACCTGTGAAGAGCCACGTAAGCTTAAAATGTAGTTTTGATTATGTGGAGGAGGGCATTGCTCCTAATCCAAGGCAGTGTACTTGTCCTTCACATAGCTCTCACCTTCTTCCTCCTTGCTTTCTCTTCACACAGTTGTCTCCTTTTCCCTCTTTCACTTTTCTCTTCCACCTCCTTTTCTCCCTCCTGCTGGAGTTTATGACCTAGGCTAATGAGACAAATATGGCTCCTCACATCAAGGGTGGGGAATTAAGGCCTGGTTATAGCCCAATTTAATTTTCATGATCTCTTGAACAAGTGAAGGAATGCTTGGGAAACAGGCTGCTCTCTTGGCCTGATGCCGGCCCAGCCTGTGTCGGGGCAGCCGTTACCCATACTAGCTCATCACACTCCTGGTAGACATTTCAATTAGAAGTCATTATCCTCCCTTCCATGCCTTTCTCAGCAGAGGCAGCACCAGCCCTGAGTTTTGGTCCCAGTTCTGTCACTTAGCAAGCAACCTTGAATGAGTCTTTTAACTTTCCTAAGTCTTAATTTCCTCACTTATAAAATAGGGATATGAATGATATCTGCCTTACCTTCCATGAAAGACTGTTTTAAGGACTGCATTAAATCAGATAAATAAAGATCATTTTAAACTGGCAATTTCTCTCTCTATAAATCTTTTATTACTATGTAGCATGCACGGTCATTTATATTTTTAACAAATTCACCCAAATAAATATTTTTATGTAATATTTTTGGGTGGCATATATTTCCCATGGTCATCTGAGATATGGATAAAGCACCCTTGCAAGAATCTCAAGACTTTAATAAATGTAAAATGCTATATACCTTATATATGGAGTGCTAAGTCTGCAGACTTCTTACAGAAGTTAGGATTCCATACAGACTCTCTGCTTTCCCTCTTTGCAACCAGGAACTCTGTCCTATTTCCTGATAACCATGAGAGCCTTGGAGATATACCACGATTCCTATCTTGAGCCTCTCAACCTTATTGAGATTTCCCTGCAAATGAAGCTGTTCCTTCTCCGGGACCCATCTCACCTCTTGTTGGTATGGACCCCAGCTCCAAACCCCAATTTTTTTGGCCAATGTCCTCTTCACTACTACAACAAATGTTTCCTTTGCAGTTTTTTTCTTCTGAAGGAGGATAGCTGAATTAATTTCAATGCTGGTTGCAATTTTGTTTGTCCTATTTTCTGTCTTATACTGTCTAAGGTTAAAAAGTCATTGTATTAATTGGGTCCTCCAAGGACCTCTGCCACATAATTCTCAATATTACCCCTCTCAATTTTCTAAGACTCTACTTTTTTTAGATTTAAATTCTTAAAATATTTTTTGTTTTTTATTATTATATTTTTTATTTATTTAAAACAATTTTTTATGGTTTTAAGTTTCCGCTGTACATTTTGACAGTAAGGTATACATATTTACCTTGTATGTTCACCTTACATAGTGATATTTTTTTTTGTCACCACATATTTGACCCCTTTTACCCTGTCTACCTCCCCCACTCCACTCTCTGGTAACCATAGTCTATTGTCCATGCCTGTGAGTCTCTGTTTGTTTGTCCCATTCATTTGTTGCTTTTAGGTTTATATCCTACATATAAGTGATTTCATGTGATTTTTCAACTTTTTCTGTCTCGCTTATTTTGCTTAGCATGATTATCTCGAGGTTTACTCACGTTAAGGCTCTATTTTTTAAGAGCACTTTTAGGTTCACCACAAAATTGAAAGGAAAGTTCAAAGATTTCCCAAATACTCCCATCCCTACACAAGCATAGCTTTCCCATTATGAGTATCACCCACTAAAATGTACACATCATCATCATTCAAAGTCTATGGTTTGCCATAAGTTTAACTACTGGTATTGTACATTGTATGGATTTGGACAAATAATGACATGTATCCATCATTACAGTATCATACAAAGTGTTTTCATGGCCCTAAAAATCCTCTGTGTTCCACCTATGCATCCCTCCCCCAGACTCTCCACACCACTGGCTATTAGTGATCTTTTTACTTTTCCATAGCTTTGCCTTTTCCAGTATGTCATATAGTTGGAATCATACAGTATGTAGCCTTTTCAAATTGGCTTCTTTCACTTACATACATTTAATTTTCATTCATATCTTTTCATGGGTGGATATCTCATTTCTTTTTAGTGCTATTAAATAATATTATTTGGATATTAACAGTTTATCCATTTACCTACTGAAAGACATCTTGGTGGCTTCCAAGTTTTGACAATTATGAATAAAGTTGCTTTCTCTCCACTTACTTAAATCTTCTTTGATTTCATTCATCAGATTTTTGTAGTTTTTCTCATATTGATTTTATACATATTTTGTTAGATTTATACCTTAGTATTTTATTTTTAGGGGTGCTAATATAAATAATATTGTGTTTCTAGAACTAATTAATGAAGCATACAAGGTTAATATACAAAAGTCAATTGCTTTCTTATATACCAGCAATGAACAAATAAAATTGTTTCTATGAGTGAAATACAGTATTGGTCCTTTTGTGACTGGCTTACTGAACTTAGCATAATGTCTTTGGGGTTCATCCATGTTGTAGCATGGGATAGGATTTACTTATTTTTAAAGGCTGCATAATGTTTCATTGTATGTATATGCCACATTTCTTTATATATTCATCTGTTAATTAACATTTGGGTTGCATCCTGCTCTTGACTATTGTGAATAATGCTACGATAAATATGGGTGTACAAATATATCTTTGAGATTCTGCTTTAAATGATTTCAGATATACAGCCAGAAGTGGGATTGATGGATCATATGGTAATTCTATATTTAAAAGTTTGAAAAACCTTCATACTATTTTCTGTAATGACTGCACCATTATATGTTCTCCTTATCCTTGCCAAGACTTATTTTCTTTGATTTTGATTGTGGCCATTCTGTTGGATGTGAGTTGATATCTCATTGTGATTTTGACTTGCATTTTCCTAATGATTATGTGGAGATATAAATTTTTGTTGAATGTGTGAAAGAATATCAGTCCTGGACAAAGCCTTTCCAGAAAGTCACCATCACTCCTTTTTCTTGCCTCATCTTGGATGAACTCGGCATGCTGCGAGTTGATGTCATGCCAGTCAGCGAGGTAAAAGAGTATCCAGGCTGAGCTTCAATCCAAGGGTTCCAACAATATGTCATATGTGTCATCATTATGTTTCTGTGGTTCTTTTAAGTCTAGAATAGGAAACCAAACAGTGGTTGGTAGATCAGAGGGCAGAGCTCACTGTCTTCCAAGAGGGAAGTCTGACTGGTCAGGGCCATGCAGGGTATCAAGTCTTATCCTTTCTGGTTGAAGGTCAATTGATGGCTTTGAGGGCCAGCAAGAAGGACCTGGAATGCAAGCCAGGAAGTCTTTGGTAAGGCAGGGTTTTGCTAAGTTAGTGAGATCCAAGAGATGATTGATTTCCAAGCTAGAAGGTATTCTTTTTTGCTTTCTGACATTTCTCTCTTCTTTGTGTTCAAACTAGGATTTATGGAAAATTATTTCTATGACTGCTAAAGCTAGAGCTGGGGGAAGGTCATGTCACCAGAGTTGAATAAAATGGTCAAACTGAAAAATAGCTTCAGCCTAGAAACTAGGAAATAAAAAAAAATTTTAGTGGCCTGAAATTCAGAAGGTTTATGTTCTGCACCAGTTCTAATACTAAATTCTTGATTATTTCAGTGTTTTATTATTTTTTTATCTATAAAATGAGGGAGATAGATAAATCTTGAATGATCCTGTCAATTCTGGAAAAAAAAAACAATTCAGCACTTGATGATTCTTTAAGTTTTTATCAAGAATCCTTCATGGAGGATTCTTGATAAAAGAATCTAGGTGCTGGGTAAACAGAAGTAAAAGAATTATAGTCTCTGCCCTTAAGAAGCTTTTGGTCTAGTGAGGGAAGCAGTCAAGTAAACTGGCAGGCAAATAAGCAAGTAAGCACTGTATTAGAGGTTTTCCCAAGGCTCTTTGGAATATAGTTGAAGGAACAAGTTAATTCTGCATACTGGAGTCAGGGGAAAATGCAGAAAGAGGTGCCATTTGATTTGAGATCTTTAAGGAAGACTTCAGTGGAGAGGGGAGGAAGAACAATCCTAGGAGAGGGATGAACATATGCATTCTCAAAGAAGCATGAAAGTCCATGGAAAATCAGGGAACAGATTTTATCTTATTATGAGATACAGGTTCATGAGATGTAGGTAGTGGTTGAAGGTTGGCTGAAAGGGTAGATTGGGGTTAGATTGATAAAGAATTGAAGGCATACACACACACACACACACACACACACACACACACACACACACACACACATTTTTTTTTCCATGGGTACTTGTAGTTGATCAGCTTGGAATGTTTTAGGCCACAAGTGGGCTATCCCATGTACAGTGGCTAAGTAATAAAAAAATTAATTGTTCTGAAGAGCCAGAAGTCTAGAGATCATTCTAATTAGGTGCAGTATCTCAACAATGTCTTCAATGATTCATGATTTTCTCATTCTTTCTCTTCCATCTTTATTTTGTTGACTTTCCATTCTTAGGGTTTTTTTTGTCTTATAGTATAGTTAACATAATGTTAGCTTCTGTAAAAGACAACTCTCCCAACTGTAAATGGCTTAATACAAGAAAGGTTTATATTTCCCTTGTATAAAATCCAAAACAGGTTTCCTAATACACAGATGGTTTTTCTTCAAGTGGTTTTCATCTTTTCTCCACCAGCTTCACTATATCTTTCAAGACTAATATACTGGTTTGCTTCAAGCTGGGAGGAGAAAGATCATGGAGGATCATGCTTGAGAGTTTTTGATGTGCTTACCCTAGAAGCATTGCACAGTATTTTATCCCCATATTCTTTTGATTCAAACTCAATTATACTTAACTGCAGTGAACCTAGATGGAAGAGGACATAGGTTTGCTGATCTGTTGGCAATCTCTGCCACAGATTTCATATGGTTAAAGCAGGTTAAATATTACTTCTTATAGAACTACTTTCAAGGTAGGAAGAAAAGAGAAGTGTTAGTGCTAGAAACCTTTCCTTTTGAGTTTGTACCCATTTTCCTAGAAATTTTCTAGATGACTTCCCCATATATCCCCTGACAAAAGGTATGTCACACGTCACCCCTAGTTGGCTGTAGCAAGTTTGGAAAAGTAAGCTTCTGAATGGTGAATGATTGACATAGGGTATTTTTAATCCTGTCCTGGAATTTGGGAGGGATGTGCTTTTCCTGAACACATCAAATCTAATGCTTGAGTAAAATCTGGATTTGATTATCCAGGAAAAAGTTGAAAGAATGGGGGTTGAATAGTTAACCAAAAGTGTTCTGCAAGGAAGCCAAGGACATTTTTAAACAGAGGAGAGACATGACCTGATTTGTGGTTTAGGATGGTCTTTCTGGAAAATAGATTGAGAGAATCTTTCTATTCTGAGGCATGGGCCCCAATTTATCTATTAGTGTTAAATCTAAGGTCGGAGAAAATTTGACTCAACAAAATGATTGTCTCAAAACTTTTACCTTGTGAAGAAAGATCCAAATCTTTGATTCCAGAAAAAAAAATTTGTTTTTGAATAATTAATGCCCATATCATTGTGATTGATAGGCCAGGAAAAAATTTTTAAACATTTTTTATGAAAAAAAATGTTTCTTTCCCCTTGAAACCTTTGGTATTTTTATTTCTTACATAGACTGGAGTCTTCAGTTAAGAATGCTCTTTACTATTCACAAATAAATGGTACCATATTTAGAAGATAATATGACTTCCTTAGACTCCCAAGAATGGTTTCTAACAACTGCATGTGCAAGCTTGTGTAAGAATGACATTACCTGTGGTGTTGACCAGCATTTTGATTTTCTGAAAGGTGAGATTAGTAAGACAAAAAGAAGGTAATATGAGTCAAAAGGAATTTGAGATAAATAAATGCAGAACATAGAAAAATAATTAGGGATATTCATTCATTAATGTATGGTCTTAGATATGTTGTTTGAACTCCTAGAGGCTCACTGATGCCTCAAGAATCATATGGGATGAGGGTTAATGCTCAGCAAGTAATTATGTTCTTACCTACAATCTAATATCTTTCTTGCAGTTAAGTTCTGACCATGAGGCTAATTCTGGCCAATGAAATGTGAACAGAATTAACGTCATTTTTTGACTGGGTCAAGGCCATTAAGAATCAGTATACCTCTCTATCGCTCTTTTCTCCTACTGTGCTGACCTTGGATGCCAGGTGTTTCAAATGGCATAGCTATAAGATGCAGGAAGGCCACTGACCCAACTTTGTATGAACAAGAGATAATACTATCCAGATAACACAAATAAGAAATTTTTTTGCAAATGATAGTTACTGCTGTTGGTGGTGCTCCAATGATAAAAAACAAGTAATGCTTTCACTGATATCTGAGCTTGTAGGGGTTAACTTGCAACTGGTTTGGTTAGGTTCTACTTTGTTCAAGGAGCAAAAGTTTTCTTTCAAGGCCTCTTCTCCTGCAATGGGTGTCTGAGGTAGAATGGAGGCCACTATCTAGTCAAGGAGCTTGCCGATATCTTGGATAATGGACACTGGGGTGTCCATACTTGAAATCAGTGCTAAGTCTCAGCTGGCCCTCAAGTTGACATGTCCTTTTCTCTCTGGAGAGATCCCTCTCTTTCTTCCTTTTCAGTTTTAGTCTCTCATCTGACTTCTTATCCTTTTTTTCTTCATTTCTTAGGCAAATACAGTCTTTGGAAGTGTACATGCATGTGTACAAAAATTTCTGTCTTGTATTTAAATCAAGGGATTTCTTCACACTTTTATTTGTGCTTTGGTGAGGGCAGAGTAGGGAAAAAAATGGCCCTCAGCTATGAGAGAGGGAGCAGAAGAGCAGAGAAAGATGTTAAAACACATCGATTATAAATTTGAGTTATAACCTGTTATGCTATTATCTTTGTTGACATCATTATTAATAATAAATAGATGAAACATGGGCAACTAAATGACAGTGTCATATAACAAGAAGGAAATTCAAGAAACAATTTTTGAGAAATTTATTATATGGCTTGCCATCATCTTGAACTCTCAAAACACTTCTTAGCTACTTCTATCAGAAATAAACAATAAGCTATATTTGTGTGTGTGTAGATGCCAATATAAACAAAGAAACAGAGCAACCAACAGTTTCTAGAGAAGATTTCTAAGGCTACCTATACTTTATCATCTTTTCTTAATCTCGTTTGTGGTAGGCATATTCTGATATGGTCCCCATGATTCTTGCATCCTAATACTTATGCAGCTGTTTAATCCCCTTTCCTTGAATATAGGCTAGTTCCAGTGACTTATTTCTAATAAATAGACTATCACAAAAATGACAGTATGTCAGGTTCAATATTAGGTATAAAAGATTGTGACTTTTATTTTGTTAACACATTCTCTCTCTGGCTCTCTCATTTGCCTACCCTGATGTAATTGGGTGCTACAGGGAGAGGCCTTGATGTGGCACTGGAGACACTGACATGGGGAAGATTAATTTTTTCTTTTAAGGAGTTTATAATCTATAGAAACGATACAATATATGTTCTAATAGAGGCAAATACAAAGGGCTGTGGCAACATGATGGAGTAATTGATGACATTATCAATAAGTAATGTCCATAACAAGAGCAACTGATGCAAATTTTCTGAAAATAGTGTAGTGCAAAGCAGACTGTACAGCCTACAGTTGGAGCATCAGGGAATTGTACATAGAGGGACTGAGACTGGATAATAATTTGGTTCTGGTCCAAAGAAGTGACTACCTGAACAGAACCAACATGGATTATTCTGGAAAATGCATGTGACTCAGAAGATGATTCAGAACACAGTCACAGCAGAGGGGATCTGAGTAACACCCATATGGAAACACTGATCTAAGCTGTTCCCGACTAGAGATTTCTCCAATAGTTGTCAAGGATGGTTTGGAACTTAATAGCATTCCTTCTGCAGAAATTCCTGCCTGTTATTTTCTGTGACCATAGATTTTACAGAGAAATTATCCTTGAACAATAGTTTTAAAGCTCCATTACTTCCTTTAAAAAACTCTTTTTTTTTTGCTAAAGCAAAACACACACAGAGAAAGGTACAAATCATAAATGTACAACTTGATTAATTTTTCACAAACTGAATACACACATGTGGTCAACACTCAGATAAAAATAGAATATTACCAGTGTTCCAGAAGCTGTCTTCATGCTCTCTTCAAGTTCTGTTTAACTTTTTAAAAACTTTTTTATTTTGAAACAGTTTTAGACTTACAGGAAAGTTGCAAAAAATAGCATAGAGAGTTCGTGTATACCCCTCATTGTTTTCTCTAATGTTAACTAATCTGACCTAGTCATAAAGCAGTTATCTAAGAGACATGGAACCAACTTGAACTAGATCCTAAAGCCCAAAACTTAGATGATTTTAGCAACAGCAATAACAGTAACAACAATAAAGCAATAAATTTAACCCATAGGATAAAATAAATTAGTCTTATTTATGTAAATAATTGAATAAATAGATACAAAAGACAGCTCTTTCTTAAAGTAGAATTCTAATTAATAAATATAGTAAAAATGATGGAAACAGAAGATCATTCTTAGGCAAACACCACACTGATAATTGTGGAAGGAAAGAATCATTGATAGATATTAGAAGTAGTGGGCAAAAATATGAGAAACAGAACATTTGCATAGTCTCAAAGTATTTCCCTGTGAAATAGTAGTTACTCAGTAGCTTTCCAAATGGAGAAACTTGGCAGACAGAATGTTAACCTAGTAATAACCTAGTAACACCACCTGTGATCAGACATATTCAAATCATGTTCGGCCTGATACGATGCACCGGGAAGGGTACAACGTTACTGCTGTACTATTCTTGCACCAAATTTGTAAAACCAATTTAATCACCAAAAACATGGAACAGAGTGAGAGACATTCTCCAAAATGACTGGCCAGTCTTCTTTAAAAGTGCCAATGTTATGAAAAACCAAGACTGAGAAAGTGTCCAGAGTGGAGGAGTCTAGAGTGACATGATGACTTGATGTAGTGTAGGATCCTGAATTAGATCCTGGACTAGGGAAAAAAAAAACTGGTAAAACTTAAGCAAGGCCTATATAATATATTAACATTAACATCTCTTTTAAGTTTTGAGAGATGAAAGAATAACAACAGCTAATGCCTATATACTGTTCACTTTGTGACAGATCCCATTCCCATTTTACACATGAGGAAGCTGAGATCCAGACAGATTAAGCTGTGTTCAGCTAGAGTTATGCAGCTAGCAAGCAGCAGAGCTGGGATCGCACCCAAGTTATCTGTTTCCCAGAGCCCGTACTTAGAGCTCTCTACTTTCTGCTTCTAGCAGAGTTCCTTCAGGGGTTGTCCTGGGCACACTTCTGAGCTGTGGACTCTTAAGTGAGCAGACTCAGCAAGCAACTTTTCCCTGCTGTCTTCAGAGTGGATCTGGAGCCTGAGCTCCCTTCCTGGCTGGGGTGGCCCTTACAAAGCCTCCCCCACAACCCCGAGATTCTAAAATAGAAGCTCAGAGCTCTCTCTTTGCACAGACAATATCAACATCTATATTTATCCCTTTTCCAGAAGCTGAGGAGACCCAGTTCAAGCTAATTGCAGTTTACCAAACAAGCTGATTCTTAACCCCATGAATATTTTTGCCATTGAAAGCGCCTACAACTTGTGAAAATTAACAAATGGCAAGCCGCTCTGCTCTTTTTGCTTTCCACACGATTATATTTTGTTGCCTATTAACTTGGCAATCACACGGTGGGCGTCACAGAGCTGTGACCAAGGATCCCAGCACTTCCCCCCCTCTCCCGCCCCGCCCCCCATCTGAGCACAGTGTGGACTCGGGCTGGTTTGTACACAAAATCAGGCTTGGGAGAACCTGGCCAGGCGCTGCTGAAAATGTATCCTCTGATGATTCTTATGTCAGTAACTTGGGAGTTAAAACTTTTAAAAAAACTTTATTTAAAAAACCTTTTCATAATTACAAGGAATAAGAAGAGAGCAATGAACATACATATATCTATCACCTAGATTCAACAACTGTCAACATTTGGCCAAATATGCTTTACACATACATACTCCTGTCATAGGCACATACATACTCCTGTCATAGGCACATACACACATATTTATTTGCTCAACTATTTCAAAGGAAACTACAGATTCTGTATATCAGAAGTTTAAATGGATCAATATGTACAGGATCTGTAGTCTAGAACCTATCTTAGGAATACCTCACTTCTTTAGGGGGCAGGGTTGGAGCGCTATTCAGGAATGGATGATATTAATTAGCCAACCAGGTAGAGTAATAACTGGGGTTTAACACTCAGCTGTGGAATCGCAGAAGGTAAATTTTGGAAGTTCTGTTGTATTCTCTGGCTCCAGCTTCCCTTGTCTCTCTCTTCTCTACTATGTGCCTTAGTTACTCTGGTTTTTCTTGACCATCAGAGCACATGCTCTTTGTTTCTCTAGCCTTGTTTTTGTTCAGTATTTTACCTTCATTTGGTCCTTCCTTTTTCCTTCACTCTTTACCACCACATTCCTCTTATTTTTGCTTATCCAAATCTTACTCATTTTTCAAGACCTGATACAATGGCACCTTCTTCGAGAATGCACCTCCCCCTTTTTAAATGTATCTCTCCTCTCTCTCCATTCTGAAAGTATTATTCCTTACTCTGAACTCCTATTCATTTTCTCTGTGGTGCTCTGTGTTCCTTACCTATTTTCATTTTGTCTTTTTTTACTTAGTTGTGTGAGTAACATATCTCCTTCTCTAGATTATAAGCTTTTTGAGAGTAGCTGCTACAACTTATTGATCTTTGTATTTCTCAGAGTGCCTAACAGCACTTAATTGCTGCTTGTGTGTGAATGCCCTAAGGTCCCCAAATGATGGCCTAGCTCATTAATGTTCAGAAATTGGTGTGATCACTCAGGGTCAGCCTTCCCAATGCATCAGTCTCTTATTTGAATGGCTGGGGAAGTCAGAGAATGTCGAGACCCATTTCAGGGCTGTGGTTTTTGGGATAGTTTCAGTGGGTATCACTGTCCCCTAGCACAGTGGAGGTCCTTGCAATGCTGCTATCTGGCCAGTTGGAGCAAGATTGAGAATACTGGAGAGCTACTGCAAGGGTCTGCAGAGCTGGCAGAGGGCAAGGATCTTTGGTCCTTTTTCACAGACTGGAATCTTGGTGTAATTAGAAATAAAAAAGAGCAAAGAGACCAATTTATAAAATACAACCTTCTTTATTCAGATGAGATGCATTTTATGCACTTTCTGAGGTTAATGTCCCCTGTTCCTGATTACAAAAAATATGATTGGCATATTAATCAGGTTATAAAAATGAGAGAAGGAAGAACTGCAGAAGATCCAGCAGCTGCTCCTTTGCTGCCGAATCCATTCAGGATATAAAATTTTTGCTGAGGTATTTATTGTAAAATAGTTTTTTTTTTCTTCTTGCTTTTATTTTTAGCTGGTGTTACCCCAGCATCTGTTCTACCTTGTGTGAGAAATGTGTTGTAATAGGGGATGAGAGGAATGTACTTACAAAAATTGGGAAGGCTTCTGCAGAGTGTGAGAGGAGAGGCAACACGACTTGCTTCCCTCCTTTTGACATTCATATTTTCAGATTGAGAGTTTTGAGAGAAACTTTGGAAAGACTTAACTTTTGTCAGCAACATCCCTACCAAGTGCATATCTATTTTTTGCTTGATTACTTTCAGTGATGAGGAACTTACTACCTACAAAAGCAGATTTAAAAAGGAAAATAGAACAGTTATTTCCTGGATCTTGTTACAAGGAACAAAAAGCCAGCATTAGCAGCCAGTCTAACTTGTAGGGAGCAGCAATTCACAGTTTGAGAGGTTCCATGATACTCATCTGTTAGAAAGTTCTTCCTTATTCATAGTTGAAGCTTCCATTCACTATTAAAACTTTGGTCCCCTGTAGTCATGTATAACAAATCGGTTGCCCTCTTCAAATATTAAAAAGACAGAACTTATGTATTGAATGTTCTCTTCTCCAAGGTAAATTTCTCCAACTTGTTTTATCATTTCCTTCAAGGCATTATTTTGAGGGTTTTCACCACTCCAGCTATTCTTTCTCTAATTACCTGAGTCTACTCAAGGTATGGGTTCCAGACTTGGATTAATTGCTCTCTCTGAAGAGATATTTACTTTGCAGATATTGGGAAAGAAAGAGATGCTACCATCTTATGAGTTTGCCATTACCACTTGAGGTAATTCAAGTCAGCATTAAATCATTGATAATCATTGATAACTGGTTTTCAGGTTATCAGAACTTGTTACTAAACTTAATTGATTTATAAGGAAAACATTATACATTTCAGGGCTTCAGGCAAAGGACTAATTTATTAAGAAGTATATTCTGACTCTTGCAGAAAATAATTTATGATGAACAAGAGTAAATCACAAATAATCTAGAAAAATATCAGAAATAATTTGGGAAAAATGAAGAGGTACTTGTATTAGAATTCTGAGAGGAATTATAGGAACTGAGCATTAAACAGTGTCCAAGTGTCATCATAATAAAGACAAAAAATGAAAATAGTAATTTTTTTTCTGGTAGAAAAAAGGTGTCCATTTGGTAGGCAAATTCTCTTCTACACAGAATTTACCACATAATAATATATTTATTTATATTTCACCTCATTCCTTCTGAAAGTAAGCTCTGTGGTGCTAGAATCCCTGCCTGTCTTGCTCACTGTTCTTTTCCTCTTGTTGACTATAGTGTTGACATTTATAGGCATGCAAATGTTTTTTGACTGAATTTCACAAAAGATTTTAGGCAGTTGATTATAAGGTCACTTGTAATCAAACATTATAAAATAGGAATAAAGAATCAGAATGAGGAGAACAGAAAAATAAAAAGAAGTAAAATGTGAAGGTTGGTGACAGAAAGAACACAAGCTGACTTACTTTGAAAATCAAAGAATTTTGACTGTAGGTGAACTTTTTATTTACACAAGCTTTCATGGTGATGAGAGTGAAAAAGAAGCCATAATCAGCATCGTGGAACTTATGACCCAAGTAGGAAAGTATCTCACTCATTACTAAGAAACAAAACTTTTCCTAACACTGCTTTGGAGCAGTGATTCACAGGTGGAGGGCATGGAGGTGTGGTGAGCAGTGCTTCCTGCTTCATGTCCACAGAACATTCCTAATGGCTCTTCCTGGAGCATCCTGGGATGATAGCAGAGACCACAGTGACCTCAGTCTGTGATGGCGAAAGAATGCATCCCGTGGCTCCTCACAGAAAAATGCTCAGGAATGTAGGGGATGTGCTCTTGAGCTTTGCCACTTGGTCACTAAGAATTCATAGTCAAGTTTGGCCCCTGTAAAAAGGAAGGATGTGATCAGGGATCAATATTGGGCCATTCACTCTGCTGGAGATTTTTACTGTGAATCCTGTAATGCAGATGAACTGGTTTTAATGGATGCTGAAGGGCTCATCAACTTGAGTTAACTGTAAATTTTGTCCACAAGGAACTGAATCAATCAGCCTGATTGATGTCATCTTGGTTTGGGTTCCCTTTAAAAATCAGACTCTGAAACAAGCCCTTCAGTGTAGGTAGTTTATTTGGGAGGTGACCGCAGGAAACTCAAATGAGGAATTGGGGAATGTGAGATGGAAAAGAGGAAAAACAATGAAGTATTTGGTAATGATTGGTTTGCCCTTCATCTAGAGAATAGCTACTCAATTTTTACCTCGTTGGGAAGTTTGCTTTGATTCTCCAGCCAGTTACGTTTTTAGCTTTCTTCTCTCCCATTGCATTTTGTGCTTGGCTCCTCTATATCCCTAATCAGGTCACATGATGCATTGGTATTTGTAATACATTTGTCTTTTCTCCTGGACTATGAGCTCTTTGAGAAAAGAAACAACAATATTTTAATGTATTTGGTCTAGCACATAATAAGCTTTAAAAAATATTTGTTGATTGTATTAATGTAGTCAAGTGGAGCAATCACATCATTGAGAATCCATTGCACAATTCTCTTCCATGTGGCTAGACCTGTCCTGAAAAAACAAATTCTTTGATAAAGGGTCAGCAGGAATGTCTCTCTTCTTTTGTAAGTAATACCACCAGAGGTGATTTTAGATTTTTGTTGCTATAGAAACCTCAGAAAGTACATTAACTTCAATGCAAAGGCATCTTATTCCTTTAAAATTTCATGTTTGAATGATTTAAATGCAGGTCCCAGCTGGGTGATTAAATGTGCTTCATATGAGGGAAGGAATATAATGTAGTGGTTAGATGTGTGGGTTTTAGAGTCAGATTGCATAGGTTCAGCTGCTGGCTCCATCCCATAATACCTGTGTAACCTTGAACAAGTCAGATGAAGATATTGAAGCTTAGAGATATTATGTATGTTTCCCAAGGAGTCACAGCTCCACCACTTATAACTTTCCATGATAGTTAATATTAGCTTCAGAAACTTGTCCAGGGCCACACTCATAGTAAGTGATGGAGTTGGCATTTGAACAAAGTAAAAGAAATTTTCCTTTTTTCCTTCCCTTCTCCTTCCAGTCCTCTCCTCCCTGCTCTCCCTTGCCTCCTTTCCTTTCCTTTCCTTTCCTTTCCTTTCCTTTCCTTTCCTTTCCTTTCCTTTCCTTTCCTTTCCTTTCCTTTCCTTTCCTTTCCTTTCCTTTCCTTTCCTTTCCTTTCCTTTCCTTTCCTTTCCTTTCCTTTCCTTTCCTTTCCTTTCCTTTCCTTTCCT